>QEPC01001500.1:1534046-1549089 GCA_003113815.1 Sphenodon punctatus
CCTGGATTTTTGTTTTAAAAAAGAGTAAGACCCAGAGGCGAGCCCACCCCCCAGCACCAGCGGCCGTGGCGTCCCCGCAGCGCCGGTAAGTATGACCCGATCCCTGGGGGGGGTGTTTAACACCCCCACCCCCCCCAGGGATCACCCCTACTAACGTTCAGTGCGCTTACCTTTGGGAGCTCCGGCGGCGGCGGGCGGTCCGGCGGCCTCAGCGCTGGCTGTGGCTGCCGGCGTCAGGACGCTCTAGGCCTTCCGGGGAAGCCATTTTTAAATGGCTGCAATGTAAAAAAAATCCGGTACCCCGGAATCTGGTACCCGGTCCGGATTACCGGGTCGAATCCAATAATGCCGGTACGCCCGGTACCGGCATTATCGGATACCGGATTCTACCGGTTTCCCGCCCCTACTGATTAGTGTGTTGGCTGTCCTGTCTGTGTGCTCGGTTCCTGCGCTGTGCTGGGTCCGCACCCCATGCCTCACTCTGTTGCCATGCCTTGTTGCGGCCCGTGGCCTTATCGCTTGGCCTTGGGACTCCCCCGGCTCCCCTCCCACCTCTCCAGGGATTGCGGGGCCCCCTGTCCATGGTGTCATTCTGACTGGCTTGCTGGACCATGGCTGGCAGCGCTTCCACCGGGTTCCCGGCCCCCACGCTTCCATGAGACCATGGCCCTGTGCGACCTGTGGCATACCCCAGCCGTGCAATTGCTCCTGAGCTGCCTGGACAGCCTGTCAGGTGCCTATGCGAGCCTGAGCTCTGGCCTTCATTACTTTGGCTGTGAGGCGAGTGCCCGGGATTGCCGGCTGCATGCTGAGACGCTGGGGTTGCTTCCCTTTCCCGATGGGCGCATCCCGGAGATGAGGTGTTTGCATGTGGGTTGGTCCATGGCAGAGACCATGTCTGCCCTGTCTGTGTGCAGCCTGGCCACCTACACAGTGTGCCTGGCAGAGGGGGGCCCTGCCCTGACCGTTTCCTACTTTGGCTGCATTCACGGGGCCTGTGGGTACCAGCGCTCTCGTGGGGCGATGTGTCACTGGCTGTTGGAGCTGGGTCACCTTCCATGACGCCCGCTGCTGACTTCTGCTTATCTGACACCAACGCGGCAGAGCTGGAGGCACTGTCCAGTGTGTGGTCTCGTTCCGATGTGCAGGTGGGGCTCTCCATGCAGGATCTGTTCGAGGCATACTACATGGTCGCCCACCACATGTCCATGCTGAGGTACCACCGGGGCATGCTTCATTGGCCACACTTCGTTCACCTGGCCGGCCACACGGCCCCTGGCCCCTTAGTGGCCCCCTCCAGCTGGCTGTGAGTCCCTCAGTGCCTTCCAGTCCCCGGTTGCCAGCTCCACTGTGAGGTCCCGCCTCCACCCTGGTGCCGTGGTCCGCTGCCTGTTCCCTCCTTGATGTCCTGGCCATGCTGCTGTGCTGCCAGCGTCCTGGGGTACCGCTGACCCTGCCTGTTGCACCGGGCCCCCTCTGTGCCCCCCCCGCCTCCCCCTGCAACCAGTGCTCCCCTCCATGGCTGCCATCTCTGGTGTCCGAGTCCAACTCTCCGACCCTCCCCCCAGCTCCCTTGGGTGCTGCTGACCATCCTCGGACACCTGCGCCCCCTCCTGTGCCCCTGCCCCTCCCCCCTTGGGTGCCTGTGTGACCTCGGGTGTCTGGGGTTCCCGGACTGCTCCTCCCAGCTTCCTCTGGGAGGGGGGGTTGTGACACTGGACCATCTGCACGGCCCCGGCTCTCCTCGCCAGTGCTTGGGGTGCGTGTGTGCCTCCTGGACCGTTCCCATAACACTCCCTGTTCCGTGTGGCCTCCCGATGTGCCTGTGCCCCAACCTTTCGGGTTCCCCCCATTCTAGGACTGCCTGTGTTGCTGGGGGGGGGGTCACCCGTGTGGACTGTGCTGTTGTTGGGGTTCCGCCTGCTATTGCCTGTGTCCTGCCCTCCCCCTGGGCCGTTTCCCCCCCTCTGCCCTGTCCTCCGCCCCCCTGTGCCCGTGGTGCCGTGTGTGTTGTCTGTCCCGCTGTCTGCCCCCTTCCCTTCCTTTCCCGTGTAGGTGTGTGTGTGCCCGGGCGTGTGTTTGTGCTGTGTGTTCCCCTGTGCCCTCGTTGTCTCTGTGCCTGTTGTGTGCGGTAACTCGGCGGCTCTTCTCCCTCTTCCCCCTCCCTTCCCATTTCCCTTGTTTGAGCATTCCCTTTTGTCCCTCCTGGCTTCGTTTGCCCTCAGCCGACCATGTCTGTGTCCCGCCCCTCCCCGGTGCCTTCTGGGTGTTTTGGCCACGGCCGGGAATCGGTATCATGCACTGCCCCAGGCCGTGATCTGGTGGCCTGATTCCCTGCCGTGGTCCCGCTCCCGTCATGTCTGTTTGGGGCTTTTGTTGATCACGGGGCGTGGTTGCTTGGTTCACCACCACTGGGAATCCACTGTGGCGATTCGGGACCGCGTAACTTCTGAAATCACCCAATGAGAGACCTTTCCTTGACTTAATTGGACTTCATTGGTTCTGGTTTGTGTGACCACTTCATAAGATCAGTATAGAAAATTTTAAAATTTTAATCTGGATGTTATGAATAAAGCCATCCACCTTCCTACTTTGCCTAAATAACTTTAAAGTTTCTTTATACTCAAACATAGGGTATCTGTATGGAATTTACCTTCCTACCTGTCCAATGTGCACGATGACCAGTCCCCAGAATGAAGTAGCTTGACTCAACATGCCTCAAAAATGTGACTGAAGATATGCCTCAAATTCATTTTTGTTCCATACAATAATTAATATTTTTACTATGTTATAAATGGCCACTGCAGCCCATTGAAGACAGAAGAAGAAAAAAACAACCCTGTTGATCATCAATGAGCTTTGGATCCAACTCTAAACATCATAGTGGTGGGATGTGGGAAAGTAAGATCTGAAGTAGAAAACCTGATTCCAAAAACATGAGCTCCACATTTCACTCCAAATCTTGAAGCCGTTTTTTTACAAAATCTTGACTGAATTTTTCACATGGTTCAAAATGTAATAGCACAAAGCCAGCTGCATACATACTGTTTATACTTGCACGGGCAGAGACATTGTTATATGGGAACCTACTTACCTGAATGTGCTAGAGACAGAACAAAATAGTTTCTTGAGGGCGGTTTTGCAGGCCCCCAAGAGCACCCCTGTTACCCTTCTTAGAGTAGAAGCAGGGATTTGTTCAATTGCCTCTCGTGACAAGAAGGCTATTTTGAAATTTTGCCTGAGATTAAATACATCTACAGTTGGGTTGCTTTCTAAACTAGCTTTATTTTCTTCTATCGGAGGGTAGTGGGAAGAAGGGGTTGCTGCCTTATTACCCTCTTTGGGGTTCTCAAAAGAGTACCTTCTCTCCATAAACTATGATAGGGCCTTACATTAATTAAATCTAGGATCAGTGATCTGGATCTGCAAACAAATAGAGAGACAATTGCGGAGCAAATAGTTGCTAGAATATATAGTTCTTTTACTGTCCCACCCAAAGGAGCTCTATACTTAGCCAGGCTTCTGCAATGGGGACTTAGAATGGCTTTTCTCCTGGTGCGATTTAACCTTCTGCCCTTTGCGGTCATAGAGGGCAAATAAGCTGGAATTCCGTATCAGAAGAGATATTGCCAGCAGTGTAATCAAGAGGCAACTGAATCCTTACTATGTAATGTTTTTTGATTGCCAGCTGTATTCAGTCCCCTGGAATATATACCTGGCACCCTGGGAGCAGGGGTCCACAATGCACCCCTGCTCCCAGAATAAAGCTCTGATAATGCTTCTGAATGACGTTAATGATTATACCACCTTACAAGTCACTAAATTTTGCACAGCTGTATGGAAAACAAGAAAGTTGACTTTGGGCGCGGACTAATATCTTGACGCTGACTAGGGGGAGAGGCATAAAGTGTATATGGTGAATTATTGTCCTAACTATGAAGATATTTGTGTATTCTTTATTGTTGCAATGCCTGGTATTTTATTTTTTTATGTGTATGGCGCATTGCTACCACAATAAATGTTGAATGATGATGATGATGCATGGGCAGATTTTCACATGTAGGCAGTCACAAATGAATTGTACAAGCCTACCTTGTAGGCATAAATACTAGTTGTGCACATTGCACTCAGATATTTTTAGATTCACAACACTATCACATATCCATGATTCATCATCGAACATCTGGTATTTGATCACATAAATTAAGCATGCACAAATATTTGTATGCCACTGACTGAAAAATCAAAATTTGTGTGTCTGAAAAAAGGGAAATGAACTTCTACCAGTAAAGAATATTGTAATAAAATGTTAATGTTCTGGTCTTAATCCAAATGCTTTTTAAGATTTGTTATAAATTAATAAGAGACTATATTTAATGACAGAATCATCTCTGCCTTTTAAATCTGTATATGGTTTTTAATGACTAAAATAATCCTTCATAACACATAAATATTATGAAAGACTTGCACTGGCTGAAACCTTTGAGAAGTAGGCTGTAAAAGAATACCATCCTCAAACTGGAACAGAATATTGTGTTTTTACACTTAAAAAAACAAACCTTCAAAACATTTCTCACTGTTGATTTCAAAGTACAATATATTTGTCTTATGTAGCATTTTGCAGATGGCACTGTCCTTTTAAAATAATATATTTAGAAGGTCTTCTTTAAAAAGCTAAAAATTGTGGGGAGCTTGGGGTTTGTTTGGATTTTGGTGGGGGGGTTTTCTACTTAACACGTACATACAGTTACTGCAATAAAATTTATTTATTTATTTTAGCTTTTATCCGAACCGAAAGAGGTTCCTGCGGGTTGAGAGACCCCAGGTGGCTCATGCGATCTGCCAAATTGCTACTCCAGTTGCTAGCAGTTATACTTTGCATGTCTGAATGGCTGCATGAGGTTGCAGGATTTTAAGCCTCAAAATGGGGTTACACAAGCAAAAGTTGGAGAAGTACTAATATATGGGAGGTGCTTCATCTCTGAACCATTTATCAAGATTATAATCCACTCTCTTCTGTCAGTACTAAGCTTTGCATTTTGATTATGATTTTTTGGTCAAAAACGTGAGATGACAAAGTGAAAAGCCTCTTGTTGCCATCTCTCCCTAGCCACCCATGTCCAAGCCCCAATTTAGTCTTAACTTAAAGTGAGAAGATACTTACGGTTTTGTTAAATTGAGATGGTTGTAATTATGTGCTTTAGAGTTAAGAAAATGATTAAATGTTTCACTGATCAGAACCCAAATGGCTACATGAATCAACACTGGGCTTAGGAAGGAATTTTCCCTCTGGGCAGATTGGCAGTTGACTCTGAGGGTTTTTCGCCTTCCCCTGCAGCATGGGTGTGGTTCACTTGTTTCGGACATCTGGATTCTTCTTTTTCTAAAATTATTTTATGTTATTTCAATTTCAGGCATCGGCGTGCTCTGGCTGTAGCTATTGATGGAATTGTAGCTATTGATGGAGTTGGGGTGTGGCGGGTCCTGAAGTGGTTCAGGGGTGATCCTTGGGGTACCTTCCGGCCTATTGACTCTGACTCTATAACATGCATAGGATAAAAAAACAAAAGGGATTTGCAGGTGCAAAAGATATAGAGTTGGGGTCACTTCAGTCAAGTTTGAGGAATAATTCTGGTGTAAAACTAACAAAGCCCCCTGACTTAGAATCCCTCAAAGCACATTCCACTCTAGATATTTTATGGATCTCATTTAGTAGGGGTGGAACTCCAGGCGAATTATTGGTTACCCGTTTTATCGGTATCGGATTAATCCGATATCGGTTTTATTGGTATCGTATATCTGTTTTTTAACACTGCCGATTTTTCGTATCTTTAACATGGCGACCATTTTTTAAATGGCCGCCATGTTAAAGTTCAAAAAAATCGGCAATGTTAAAAAACCGATATACCGATACCAACATTATCAGTATTATCGGATTAATCAGATATCGACAATTATAAGCATTATCAGATTAATCAGATACCGATAGTCCCATCCCTATCATTTAGTATCTTCTATGGCTGTTGCTTTATTCTGGGTTTTACAGTTTAGCTCAGTAAAAACTTATGGACCATAGCCCATTTTCTCTTTACATCCTCACTTAGGAATACACTTATTTGTTTTTGGCTGTTTTTATACAGCACCGCCAAGTGGGGGGGTGGGGGGTGTACTTGTGTGTGCGCGGTGGGTGGGTGGGGCGTGCACGCAGATGCACACGTATCCCCACTCATCCCCACGCACGAAGCAATCTCCATTTTCCCCAGTTGCTGGATGGGGGTGAGTGCAGCTGCATGTTAGGTGGGAGTGCGCATGCACCCCCACTCACCGCACTCGCTCATGCTGCATCCTTCACGCGGATCGCGCCCACTCATGAACATGCAGATTTCTGTGTGTTCATGAGTGGGAGAGGCCCGTGTAAGAAGGGCCATTCTTACAGTGCTATCTGGCTGGTATAGCCTTACTTTATCTTTACCCAAGGTGAATCACTTTAAGACATCCCTCTCACCACATGAAGGCTATGATTTAAAAACCTAAGTAAAGTAGAAAGAAATAGCACCTACCCAGACAATACCTTTATATTTATTGTTTTATTGTGTGCCTAACCCTGTTTTATTATTATTATGATTGTTTTAAATTTTATATAATTGTATTTTTATATTTTAAAATTGTTAGCTGCCCCAAGCTGTTTTCAGGAGGGGCGGGATATAAATCGATAAAATAAATAAAATAAATAAATATTTTTGTTTCATACAGTTATATCAGTACAGTGAAGTAGCAGCACTCTTCACCCTCCCTTCCACTCTCACATCTATGGAATAATCGTTGACTGCTGGTGAAAATTTAAATGTCACCCTAGCTGTGGGAGTGATCCATACAAGGTGTCGGATATGCATTAGAGCTCTGTGCCTGATAAGTGAGTTTGTAGCATCTAAACTGAAAATGCCTTGTTCTTTAGCTGAAGCTGGAAAGATTCAGGCCGCATTCACATGAAAAGTTTAGCACATAAAAATCCTCTCCCCTGTGATCTGTAAATATGTGCAAGGTTTAAGTCACAGGATGTGCTGCGTATGATCCAGGGCAAGTCCTAAAAGTTAAGCCAGAGAAGTAAGGATTGATATTTGAATCTCCTGTGTCCTGTGAGGATTAAGCCACATATCAGTCAGCCTTAATTGCTGCAGAAGGATGTAGAGGTGATTGCCACCTCAGGAGATGAATCCCCATTGCCTGCTGAGTCAGGCTATGCATTGATGATAAGGAAAAAAATGCATAATAATGGACCACCTATTATCAGCCATGACAGTACTCACATTAAATTCTGAAGTGGGAGGGTACTTCTGAAGCAGGAGAGTGAATGTAGGAACAATTAAAATTTGCCAATACAAATTCCTACAATAAAAAGAACAGCTGGGAGAAGTCTCATATTAATGCACCTTCACACTTTTAGAGCTAGAGGTCCCCAGTTCATTCTCCAGGCAGTTTGACAGTGAGCCTCACATGGACTGAGGTCTAGCCAACTATTAGAAACATAATAGTCCTAAGATGGAGGTTCACAAACCCTGAGGGACAGGATTCTTCTGTGTAGGGAAAGTACACTGTATAGAACCCAAGTGAGTTGTGTGTTTGATCCCCAGAGTAGGGCCACGGTGGGTGGGTGGGGTCGGTGAGCGCCTGTGGTGGGTAGAGGTGGGTGTGCAACTGTTCCCGCAGGCACATACCCATCTCCACCCATCTCCATGCATGGAACATTGGATGTTGGCGCCCGTTCTCTGTGCATGGGTGATGAGCGGAGGTGGGTGAAGCGCAGGAATGTACACGCCCCACCACCTGCAATGTTCCAACGGGTGCCCACTCATCTCATCTCCCTGGTGTTCCCAAGGCTGTCCCTCCCCCTGCACACGTGTGCAAGGAGGGGTGCCCGTGTGAAAAGGGCCTGAAACTAAGGAGCTTTGGTTGTAAGCAAAGCTCATGTTAATACATAGGGATGGGCAAACAGGTCACCGTTCGGTCGTTCGGTCCGGTCACCAAGTTCATGTTCGGTTGTTCAGGTCGGTCGCTGAGTTTGTGTTCGGCCATTCGGTTTGGTAGAGTTCGGTTCGGCCGTTCAGAAATTGTATCGCATAGTCCTGTGATCGCGTCAGAAGCCAGAAACCGGAAGTTCAAGTGCATGCAGAGCTTGTGTGGCGAGAGAGTGTGTGTGTTGTGGCTGGCTGGGTGTTTGGTGTGTTTTGGCTGTGTTTGTGTTGGACTGTGTGTTGGTTTCGGTTTGACTGTTGGTTTGGCTGGTTGGTGAGTGTTGGTGGGTGACTGTTGGCGAGTGCTTGTTTTTAAAAAAATAATAATAAAGAAGGTGACCATTAAACGCCGGGCCTGGGGGAAGGCCAAGGTGGCGGAGCCAGTGGTGGAGGAGGAAGAGGTTTCTGCCGCTGCTGCTGGACCTTCAGTGGTGGAGGAGGAGCAAGAGCCAGCAGACACAGGAGATGCTACCACTCCTGCCAGGTTTGTACACTTTTTTTTTACTTTGAGGACAAGAAGAATACTATCCTTTTTTTAAAAAAAATTAAATAATATTTTTATTGTATTTTAACAGATTATTTTACATCCTTCAATAATTTGTTGGCAATGTTGTTTATAGGACCTAGGTTACAGAATCGGTCCATATTGTTAACACTTGGATGTAAATCTCTTGTTTACATCTCGCATTCTCCCTTCCCTCCCCCCAAGTCCACCCAATCCCTTCCTTCCCTTTCCTCTTTCCCCCAAATTGTCTTATTTTTCAGATTTCAGTTATATAGTGGGTTTAAGCTGATTTGTTTCTAATTTTTCTTGGAGTAAGTTCCAAATATTGGTCCAAACTGCGTAAAAGTCCTCCATCCCATGACGAAGCTCTGCTTGTATTCTTTCCATTGTGATTGAATACCATAGTCTTTGTGTCCATTTTACCTCTGTGGGTTTTTTAGTTGACTTCTAATTACATACTATTGTATGCAGTGCTGCTAATCTTAGTTGTTGACACGCTTGGATTCTCTCTGGAATTATTTGTAGATCCGGGAAGATGCCCAGCAGTGCAATTTCTGGCTGTCTTGGGATTTCTGTCTGTGCTATTTTATTTATGTGGACCCAGACTTTTTCCCAGAAGTCTTGTATGTGCGGGCACTCCCACCAGCAGTGGAGCCATGTTCCGATATTTTTGCAACCCTGCCAACAGTCCCTTGGGTAGGTATTGTTAATTTTGTTCAGTCTTTTGGGGGTCAGGAACATTCTGTAAGTAGTTTTTATCTGAGGCTCTGACACTGATATAGAACATGATAGTTTGCGTATATTAGTCCATATTATGTTCATCTCCTTTTTTTCAATCTTTCTTTTTAGATCCCATGCCTTCTCCCATGCCTCGAGATATCCTGCATCAGGTAAGTGCATTATTGCTTGTAATACTCTGTATATTTTTGATATTTCATGCTTTCGTCCCTGATCTGCATACATCACCCTTTTGAATTCAGTTTCTTTTCTAATGATGTTAGCTTTTGTTTCTTTGTTTCCAAATCTGCTTATCACCTTAGCGTATACCCAAAAGTTTGGAGCCTCTTCTAGTTTTTGCTGTATCATTTGACTTGCTAGCATGATTTCACCGTCAAATAAGTTGGATGCATATTTTAGTCCTTTAGATTCCCACTTTTTAAAAACTTCTTGTGGGATTTCTGCCTTTTTACTCCACTTTCCAAAAATTGGCATGTATGGGGAAATTTCCCTCAGAATTCCCAATTTATTATTTATTTTTTCCCAAGTCTGTATTGCCATACTAGCAAAAGGGTGTCCCATCACTTGTTTCTTATTGACCTTTTGACCATCTGTTAATACATCCCCAAACGCCTCCACCTGGCATGCCTCCCTTTCCATTACCAACCAGTCTGGATTATTTCTTCCCTGGTACCATATTTTTACCCCTCTAAGGGCTGCTGCCCAGTGATAGAGTTGCATATCTGGTAAGTGCTGTCCTCCCTTGTCCTTACTAGTGTATAGTATCTCTTTTCTTATTCTGGGTTTTTTCCTCTGCCAAATGATCCTTGACACTATTTTATTTATTGTTTGAAAGTAATCTTTAGGAAGTTGTATTGGTAGTGCGAATGAGGTGTATAGTAATTTAGGGAGTATCATTATTTTGATTAGGTTTAATCTTCCTATCCATGAGACTTGAAGTCTCTTCCACTCTTCCTCTTTGCGTTTTAAATTCTTTAATAATGGGAGAAAATTACTTTTTTATAAGTTCTTCCTTTTTTTTGTTATTTGTATACCCAAGTATTTTATACAATGGGGATAGATAATATAAGGAAAATAATGTCATAACACATGTAAAGACCAATCAGACGCCAGCGGCAATAGTAGCGCTGGACACAGAGAAGGCCTTTGACATGGTCAAATATCCATACTTATTTGAGACCATGAAAAGAATGGGAATCACTGGAACTTTTTTGAAATGGGTAAAAATAATATATAAGGCCCCATGAGCTAAAATATTGGTAGACGGGAACCAATCACCCAACATTAATATAACAAGAGGAACCTGACAGGGTTGTCCATTATCTCCCCTTCTATTCAACATCGCTATAGAACCATTAGAAATTGCTATTAGAGCAGAACAACTGATACAGGGAGTCAAAGTGCAAAACACTAAATACAAATTAGCGATGTATGCAGATGACATGATGTTGAGTCTTACCAACTTGCCCAGAGCAATATCCAGTTTACTGGGAAAAATAGAAAAAATTGGGAAAATCTCAGGATATAAAATTAATGTAGACAAATCAGAGATGTTAATGTTCAATGAGGAGAAATTATCTAATAAAGAAAAAACAATGGTTACACCCTTTGCGGTTCAAACAGATTGTAAGAATACTATCCTTTAGAGCAAGCTCACTGGCATGCGGATGGGTGGTGGGCTGGGCAGTCAGGCACAAACAGTGGGCATCAGCGGGTGGCAGGGCAACGGATGTCTGCCACAGAGAGAGAGGGTACTGTAGTGTGAGGGGCACTTCCAGAAGTCAGGCACGAGCACTTCCACCCAAACATGTGCCAGCCATCCCTAGCAAGGGTCTTCACTCTCCAGTTGCCATCCCTACCTAGAACCCCCAAATATGGGCAGAATTTGCACATGCCAGTCAGGGTCTTTCCAGTTGCCATCCCTAGTGCCCCAGGGAGGGCAAGATTTGCATGTGCCAGCCAGGGTCTCTCCATTGCCATCCCTCCTCAGCATCCCAAGTAGGGCAGGATTTGCATGTGCCAGCCAGAGTCACTGTCTCCGGTTGCCATCCCTAGCACACGAAGGAGGGAGGACTAGAGGCATCATCATAAATGCATGATATTACTTAGGTGTTCTTTATGTGTTCCCATTTCAGAGAGGGCGAGGAATCGGATGCTGCCCCCGGTGCTAGTGCCAGGCCCAGGAAGACACCGAGGTGGAGGTGGCCAGTGCCACCCCCAGACAGTCGGTGGACAAGGTCCGATGTCTGGCGGTTTTATGAGAAGGGTGATGGAATCGCCATCTGCAAGGTAAGGCACGGGGACTGGAGCAACAGGGAATGGATTGCCCTATGACCTGTTAGGAATGGAAGTCCCCTGCAGAAATAGATTGGCCACCCAGTCCACCCACTTATGGAGACAGAATGCAGGCAGAGCTTGACAGACCATTGGTCTGACACAGCATGGCACTTCTTATGTTCCTATCTTTTTATGCTCTTTAGACCTGCCACAAACAGTTTAGGCTGAAGTGCAAGGGGACCACATCGGGGCTCATTGTCCATGTGGAGAAACGGCACGGCAAGAGAGTGAGGTGGCAGCCTGACTCTGACATGGCCCTGGAGGAACATCAGCAGTGCCAGAAGAGACGACATTGAAGACCTTCCCCTTCCCCCTCCTCCAGCTCCACTGAGGAATCCATTGACGAGGAGGAGTCAGCCGCAGTAAAGGCTTTTAGGGCCCAAGTCTAAGGGTCATGGAGGACCAACTGGTGGCATGGTTCAAGGAGCTGGAGGTACAGAAACAGCAGGTGAAGGCGTATTCCCAGTACTCCCAGATGGAGATCCACAGCATGGATCTGTACCAGCAGTCGGTCTCCAAGTGGCAGGAGGCTGTGGCAGAATGCCACAGGACGTGCCCGCCCCTAGGGCCCATTAACCCATTTTGTCTTTTCCCCATGTTTTGGGGGACAGGCCCACATAGAACTAAGTTAAGTTTCCTTTATTTTTTATATATATAAATGTTTGGTTTTATAAAGTTGTGTGTTGTTGTTGTTTAAAATGTTTTAATAAAAGTTATATTTGTTGTTACGAGCTTTGTTTGACCTGCCCAGTCTTTTATCCCTCTGTGCTAAAGTTCTGCCTGGCAGGTAGCAGAATCTCATACAGCTTGTCGATCCCTACCAGCAGCACCTGGCACCACATGTACCGTAGTTAAGGTATTAACCCAAAGATGTGCCAGGCAGCAGCAGAGTCTCAACTTGCAGACAGGCCCCCAGGAGGGGCAGGGCTTGTGTCTGTGTGGGTGTGCCAGAGAGAAAGAGAAACAGACTCCTTGGCAGCAGGCGGCGGGAGCTGGTGGTTGGAGGGGATTTTATTTCCAGCAGCTTCATCAGTCATCCACGGGTGGGTGCGGAGGAGTAGACAGTTGCAAGGGGGCAGACTGGATGCAATGGAATGGAATGCAGCCCCCAGTGACTGGAATGAAGGTCCCAGAATATCGTTGATGGTTCCTGGGATGGGCAGACATGACTGATTCAGGTACAATGGAATGACAGCCTATGTGAGTTTCATGATAATTATGTCCCTAGAATTAGTGCATGGTTGGGCACACTTCATTCAATAAAGCAATAGGTGGTAGCAGCAGGTACTGGTACGTGGTAGCAGCAGGTACAGGAATGCACAGGCAGACAGGCAGGCAGGCAGGCACATATAATACGTTATATTATACTGATATATTCCATCTCATTCTGGTAGGTTTGCTGCTGGATGTGGGCAATGGGCATCGATCGGGCGCATGAGCACAGATGGGAGTTCTTCCTGGTTGTGGAAGGTGGCAGCTTGAGCTGGATACACCTACCTCTCCCCCTCCACCCCCCATCTCTCGTTCTAGTGGGGAGCCTCTCTCTCTCTCTCTCTGTGGCCATATAGTGCATGTGACATAATGGGTGGGATTGTGTCTGTATCTCCTTCTAGCAGTGGGGAGACTTTCTCTTTCTTATTTCTCTCTGTCTCTCTCGCCAAACAGCAGGTTGCTTAAAGAAAAGGTGGAATGACAGCGCCCCATGAGCAGAATGACAGGGCACAAGAACCCTGAGGGTGGGTCCTGGGCTGGGGCTAGAGTGGCAGCTTCTAGATATTGGACACAGCCTTCCCTGCCAGTAACGTAGGCCCCAGAACCCTGACGGCAGGTCCTGGGGCTGGAGTGGCTGTTTCTTGATGCCATGGCAAAGACAGCATATAGGCCTGGGGGTCATTGGAAGCAGCAGACATTGGTTGCCAGAGAACCCTTGGAACGGAGAGCATATAAGCCTGAGGGCCATTGGCAGCAGCAGCAGACAGTGGGTTGCCGGAGTACAGAACCCTTGGCACAGAAAGCATAGGCATGGGTAGGTGACATTGGCAGCAGCAGCAGACATTGATTGCCAGCGTACAGAACCCTTGCCACAGACAGCATATAGGCCTGGCCTGGGGGCCATTGGCAGCAGCAGCAGACAGTGGGTTTCTGGGGTGCAGAACCCTTGGCACAGACAGCATATAGTCCTGGGGCCGGGCCATTGGCAGTAGCAGCAGCAGACACTGGTTTCCAAACTTGCCAGGGTACAGAACCCTTGACACAGACAGCATATAGGCCTGAGGCCGGGCCATTGGCACTAGCAGAAGCAGAGTAGCAGTCATTGGCTGCCAGGGTACAGAACCCTTGCCACAGACAGCATAGCATAAGTAGGAAACATTGGCAGCAGCAGCAGACATTGGTTGCCAGGGAAGACAGGCAGCGTGGCATGAGAGGCAGTAGGGCAGGCAGGCTGGGACACTGGCAGCAGGGCACTCAGATAGACTAGCAAAGACTGTGCAGCGCGAGAGAGCAAGAACCAGTCAGAGTCACATAGGTGGGCCGAGATCGTGTAGCCATTGGCCGGCTGTCAGGCTTACAGTTTGTTTCCCAATGCCACCCTGTGTCATGAGGTCAGTCCGATAAGGCAACCGAGGCCGTCTAGTATGGGGGGGGCGGGGCGGGTGCCAGGCATTGGGAGGGAGGGACAGCACCTCAGCAGCACAGGAGCAGTAGCCCTAGCCCAGATTGAGGAGGAGGAGGAGCCCCGTCCCAAGACTGCCCCTGGCATGGGATGGCGTTGTGTGCCACTGCACCATCACTCCTTGTCCAAGGGCAGCTCGGGGAATCCCAGCAGCGGAAGGTTGACCTTTAGGAACAACTGCTCCACCAACTTGACCCCCAGTCTCAGGCGGGGCGGGGAGAAAATGTCCCCCACCACAGAGAACACCCGCTCGCTGGGGACACTGGTTGGTGGACAGGACAGGATACCCATGGCCACTTTCGACAGGGCCGGCCATACGTTGGCCTTGCCAGCCCAGTAGACCATGGGATCACTGCTGGGATCAGTGTATGGCTCCTCCTCCAGGTAGGTCTACACTGCTGCTGAGGTGCCATCATAATCCCTCTGGTAGCTCTGGGTGGGCAACACCTGCCCCACTGCCCTCAACCATGCTGCTTGCCCTTTTGTGCTGGGCCCCATGCTACCCAGAGTGGCCTGCACACAGGAGGAGCTGCTGGCAATAGGGGTGCTGCTGCTGGTGCTGCTGCTACCGCTAGGGCTGGGGGCAGGGATAGACCCAGATGGCTGAAAGGGGTCGCTCCTCCCAATCCCACCATCCACAGGGGCATCCTGCTGCATAGTCCGCTCTGCCTGCAAGACCTTCTGCACCAGCTCACCCTTCCAGAGGCCATAGACCGCTGTCTCGCATGCCATACTGCCCTTGATCCTGGGGTCCAGCATGGTTGCCAGGACATATTC
>QEPC01001500.1:1549189-1564966 GCA_003113815.1 Sphenodon punctatus
CACCCCAGTAGACCATGGGATCACTGCTGGGATCAGTGTATGGCTCCTCCTCCAGGTAGGTCTACACTGCTGCTGAGGTGCCATCATAATCCCTCTGGTAGCTCTGGGTGGGCAACACCTGCCCCACTGCCCTCAACCATGCTGCTTGCCCTTTTGTGCTGGGCCCCATGCTACCCAGAGTGGCCTGCACACAGGAGGAGCTGCTGGCAATAGGGGTGCTGCTGCTGGTGCTGCTGCTACCGCTAGGGCTGGGGGCAGGGATAGACCCAGATGGCTGAAAGGGGTCGCTCCTCCCAATCCCACCATCCACAGGGGCATCCTGCTGCATAGTCCGCTCTGCCTGCAAGACCTTCTGCACCAGCTCACCCTTCCAGAGGCCATAGACCGCTGTCTCGCATGCCATACTGCCCTTGATCCTGGGGTCCAGCATGGTTGCCAGGACATATTCCTCCTGGCACAGGAGCTCGTCAATGTGCGCCCTCAGCTCCGACTTCAGCTTCCGCACCCGGTCAAGCACCTCATCGGACATCTTCCTGCCCTGAGGGCCACAATCTGGCCCCCCGAGAATCTCGTCCAGGCTCCTATGGAGACTATGGACCAGTGGGTTCACCTGGATGAGGGTGGCGGTGGATCTGCTCATGGTCTCCGTCATGGTCAGGAACAGTCTCAGAATGAAGGCCGTGTGATCAAGGATCTCCCATTCCTCCCTGTTGTACCCTGAAGGTGCCTCAATGTCTGTTTCCAGTTCCACCTGATGCAAGGCGGCTTTCTGCTCAAGAAGCTGCGTGAGTATCAGGAAGGCAGAATTCCACCTGGTGGAGACATCTTGGACCAGCTGGTGCACCTGGGACCCTTGCTCTGCCTGCTTCTCCCAGAGGAGCTCTCTGCCCTTCACGCTCCTGTTGAAGAACCCCGCCAGCTTCCTCCCCAGGTCAACCAGGGAGCTAAGGGTGCCTGGTCCAATCCCCTTATCCCCCAAGCGCAGAGTGTCCGTGACCTCAAGATGGTGGGTGTGCGCGGCGCAAGGGATTCTTGTGAAGCCCCCGTCATGGACTGCCTTGAGTATATTGGCCGCGTTGTCTGTGACAACACATCCCTTGGTGAAGGCTGCACCTGGCGTAACCCACTCCCTCACCATGGTGGCTAGGGCTGGCTTGAGGTTCCTTGAGGTGTGGGGGCTGTCCATTATTTGTGCCTGAAGCAGGGCCCACCTATACCCTGCTTCAGAACTGCTCCTGCCACTGCCAAGCGCTGCCTCCGGGTCATGCCACCAGTGTACAGTCACTGCCAGGTAGGCATGTTGTGCATTCCTACTTGACCACGGATCTGTTGTAAAGTGGACAGTACCCCGCCCCCAGCCCCTGCCAGCTGCTCCCTCATCCACTCCTTTAAAGCCTTGTACAGCTGTGGCACCACATTCTGACTCAGGGTGGAGCGGGAAGGCAGCTTAAACTGGGGGGCCAGGAACCCAATCAGCCGCTGGAAGCCCTTGTCCTCTACAATTGAGAAGGGCTGCCCATCCAGCGCAATCATCTCGGCCAATAGGCGCTTGGCTTTCTCATGAAAGAAGCCACACCGCCCTCCAGCACCCGATAGTCTTGACAGCTGCCCCCACCCCAGCTCCTCCATAGTGGACTGACGCTGCTGGCGAGGCTCCTGCTGCTGTTCTGCCCCCATACTGCTCGTGCTGCTAGAGGCAGCAGCAGTTGGTGCAGGATGCTTGCCCGTTGAAGGAGCCGGGTGACTGGCCGCTGTAGTCGGGAACCTGCTGGCATCCACTTCCCCTGCTTTCCCACTTAGCAGCAGAGCACTGTGGCATGACTTCAGGTGCCTCGCCATTGCAGTTGTCCCAAGGTTGGCTTCACCAGCTTATTGCACAAAGTGCACTTCACCTCTCTGGGATCATCTACCTGCACCAGCTTAAAATGTTCCCAGACAGAGGATTTTTTTCCCCCCTCCTGTCTTGCCCTGGGTGACACACTGCTGTCAGGGGCAGAACTTGGTGGCACTGGCGACACAGGTCTAGAAGGAGGGTCAGCCATCGCCTCAGCTCCAAACATCTACTCAGTGATACTAGTGTCTGCTTCTGACTCACTGTCCACGATCACGGTGATGTCCCGTGAAGGGGAGTACTAGAACCCTGAGGCTTGACTGCCCGTGCCTGCCATGCTGCTGGCACTCTCCCTGTGCCCCCCTCTATAGCTGCTAGTTCTGCTGCTACTCTTCTCCCTACTGCCATTGACCAGGGATCGAGCGCTGCCTCTAGCAGCTGGAGTGGGATCCAGCAGCTCTGGACCGCTGGGGATTGCCTCGAGAGTGGGGGACATTGGTGGCCCTGGAAGAACATCGGAAACAGCAGCACCTGCTGCAGCAGCAGCAGAAACAGCCAAAGCTTCATGTCCTGCAGGCCTTCCAGTGCCCTGCGTGGCAGTGGAGGAGGGCACTGCCAGGAGGCAACGCTGAGCCACTGAAGCCTGTTGCCCTAAAGCAAGCCTGCTGCGTTTGGGGCGTGGTGATGTGCTCAGGCTACTGCTGCTGCCTGCTGCCACACCCCTGGCATGGCCCTTCCGCCTCTGGCACGTGCCCCACTGCCTCCTCTATGGGCAGCAGACCAGCCTCTCCTTCCCTTCTCCAATTCTCCCTCCAAAATAATGTTTTTATATTTTATTTTATTTATTTTATTTTATTTTAATTTTTTATGTAATATTATATCTATCTATCTACACTAAATCTAACTGCTATAAGTATTCTAAATGCTATGAACTAAATGGATTATCTAATAAGTACAAAGGCCTACTCCTACAAACACTACTAAATCTCTAAAGTAAACACTATCTCTATCTCAGCTAACTCCTACAACTAACAACTATCTACTATATCTAATCTAATCTAATCTAATCTAATCTAATCTAATCTAATCTAATCTAATCTAATCTAATCTAATCATATTTCTCTCTCTCTCTTTATATATATATATATGGGATGGGGGGAACACAAAGAACACAGAGAGGGGTACAAAACTGAAATGAAACCTAAATCAATCTAATGTTACTCAACATGAATAAAAAAAACAGGGGAAGGGAATCAGGGATGGAATATATATAGAGGGAGAGGGAAAGGATTCAATGGAGGGGGGAGAGAGGAAGGAAGATTAAACACAGGGAACACAGGGAGGGGTAAAAACAAAAAACAGCACCTAAATCTATCTAATCTAAGTTAAATAAATGATAATATGGAGGTAGATGGGTTGGATGGGTGAAATAGGAGGAGGATGGCAATGGATTGAGGAGAACAAAACTGCTGGGAGAGGGAGCCTTCTGAAACACCTGCTGTTCAGGAACAGTGACTAGCTCAGAAGCTGTTGGCAGGGGGGAGGGCAATGACTTTTGTTACTTGCTGTGCCCGCCTCACCACAAGCCCCATTGGCTCTATGCAGCCTAGCCCGTGGCCAATTGCAGACTGCGAAGCCAGTGGTCTGAGGAGAAAAGGGATGTTGATTGGGCACGCTGGCTGCAACTCCAAGCCTCTCCACCCCTGTGCCTGGAAGTCTGCTCCTCAGCTGTCCTCCCCCCTCCCTGTTCCTGCCTGTGTCAGGCAGTGGGTCACCAACTGGCTGTGGTTACGTTTCTCCCACATGAAGCACCCAAACGCGATCCGAACTGACCGAGCTGTTCGGTCGTTTTGGAGTTCAGAATCAAGTTTGGTTCGGTTGGTTCGGGTTCAGTCATCCAAACAGACCGAGTTCGGGCCGAACTCCAAATTTCCGAATCGCGTTCTCACATCCCTAGTAATAGAACTGAAGATCACCAGTTCATTTGTCATTGTGATGATCCAGCATCACATGAGTTTCAAGGAAAAAATAAAGAGGAGGAGAGAGAATGTAAAAGAAGGACTGTAACAAAATACAGTCTTTGCTCTATAAAACATATGCACTGTACAGTAATATTCTCTGAGATAGAGGACAAGTAATATTAAATGAAAAAGGGAAACAAGCAACTTTGATGTGATGGTTTGTAATATAACATGAGGAATAAGGAAGAGACACAGGAAAACATTTTTGGTATTTTGAAGAAGTAGTACAGTATTTTAAAAAAAAAACTTTGAAAATAGTCGTGTTTTCTGTTTATACAAACACAAGTGCATGTTTAAATCATCAGATGCTTCTATAAAGCTCAAAGGCTTAGCTTATAAACAAAGTAAATATCATTTGAGTCATGCCTGTGGGAGCCCTTCCACAAAAGCTAAGCCAGGAACCCACACTTTAGTTCTGAGCAAGAAATGTATACTGCAAAGAAAATGTTTTAATAAATCCAACAGATTTGCATGCCTGCTCTCTACTTACAACTAAGTGGAATATAAAAGTTTGTGCCCAGAGGTTGATGTCTTAAGAAGAATTCCAAAATAAAAATGTAAGCAGCCCAGTTAAAAGCAGCCTGATTTTTCAAAAATGCTGTGCATTGCTCTCTGGGCCAAAATAATGGCTAACAAGAGTATCATAATAGCAGTTTCCTCTATGAAGTATAGTATTGAAGACTTCACATTTTGCTCTCAAAAGTTCAATTTTAGAATCATGTGACTTGGTATATGGAACATTCTTCTGGGATGTGCAGGACAGGAGCTCTTGCAGCCTGGGATGATTCCTGCATAGACCACTAGGAGGCAGACTACAGTAAAGCTGAGACTGGCCGTGTGTAGAGGGGGTTCCTCCCTCCCACTTGTCAGTTGCTTCTCTGCCTCTGAACTGTTAGGAGGTAGGCTGGGGAGCTCTCCCCCTTTTTGGAGTCTGCAGAGCTCCCAGTTTTCTAAATTTTTCTTTAATTTTTCTTTACTTTTAATTTCTTTCTTTAATTTGCCATGGTGTGACCTGGTTCCTCTGTGCATTTCGGCACCTAGGCTCCTCAGGTTCCGTCCCCTCTGGCGCAGAATCCTGGGATGGGCGGTGCGGCAGGGTCCCTTCGGGCACCCCGCTTGCTTCTCCGGTCCTGTCTCCATCCTAACCCAATTGCGGGCTCCTGCTTCTGGGTTGCGCTGCCTCCCGGGACAGGGAGGCTTTCCCCCAGCGCCTCAACAACTAAAAGGATGGTGTGGCTGCATCCCTCAGAGCTCTGTTCCCTCGGCCCAGGCGCTTCTCCCGCCGCGGCAGTCCAGCATTCCTTTTTGGAAGGCTCCGCCATTTTGTCGGCTTGTTTCTCCCCGGACAGGTCAGATTTAAATTTCTCGTCTGCGGGAGCCACCATTTTTATTTTTATTTTTATTTTCATATTTTTGGGCCTGCAGCTGAATTTGTCCTCTTCCTCTGTTGACGGGGAGGACATTACTCTTTCTGGCCAGCCTCTCTCTGACGGGTGGCTGCTGCCCCGCGTTGTTTAAACAAATCATTTAATAACTAATTTTTTCCTTTTTGTGTGTGACCGGATGGACTGCTGACGGGGGGGGCGAGTGACCCATGGGAGTTTTTTACTGTCCTGCCCCCTACTCCAATATGGCACCAGTCACCTGAAGTTCAGCCAATAGCCCCAGTTCGGAGGCCCCAACTCCCCCCCCCCCCCGGCCCATCCTCAGCAGACGCTGGCAGGGCTGGGCTTTCACAGATCGAGTTATTACAGTTCTAAATAAGATAGTGTCTGTGTTAGATTCCATGCAGCACAGACATACGCCCAAGCCAAGAAAAAGGGTACACATCCCCATCCAGCCACTTCATCACAAGTGGCTCTGCTTCCAGTATGCCTCTCACCACTGGCAGTTCTAGGCTCTGCCCTTCGGCCTTGCCACGGCTCCCCAAACCTTTACCAAGGTTCTAATTCCACACATCACCAGCCTTCGAGTGTGGGGCATCACTCTCCATCCTTATCTGGACGATATCCTGGTACGAGCTTCTTCCCATTCCCAGGCGGTAGCAGCAGTGCAGTCCACCCTGCAGGTCCTCGTGGAACACGGGTTCATTATAAATGAAGAAAAGAGTCTTCTTCTCCCCATGCAGCGCATAGAGCATTTTGGGGTGATTCTCGACAGTTGCATGGATTGCATCTTTCTGGCGGAGCCCCCTCAGTGCAAGATTCAGGCCCTCATTCAGCAGACCCTCTCTCATCCCCAAGTTTTGCTCTCTCACCTGGCGTCTCTACAAGGGCTTCTGGTCTCCTGCATACAGCACCTGGCTTGGGCCAGGCATCACCTCCATCCTCTCCAGGCTTTTCTTCACCCTTACCAGCGCCACATTATGGAGAGGACCAGGATGTGGCTCTCTCCTCCCCAACGACTCCTTGACCCCCTTGTATGGTGGATCCTTCCACATCAGTTTCTGGAAGGCATCCATCCCTCTGACCAATCCTGTGCAAAATGTCATCACAACCGATGTCAGTATACTGGGTTGGGGGGCGCACATGGATGCCAAATGCATCCAGGGCACCTGGCGGCCAAGGAACTGGGAGCATTCCATGAATTGGATGGAGTTCAGAGCCATCCATCTAGCTCTCCTCCACTTCGCTCCTCGGATAAAGGGTTCTCATCTCCGGGTTCTGACAGACAACACCTCGGTGATGGCATACGGCCGCAAGCAGGGGGGCTCTCGAGCTCGAGCCCCAGCCCTGCAGAAGGAGGCCTCCAGCCTCCTAATCTTCTGTCTCTTTCAGTCAAGCATATCAAGAGGGAAGAGAATATTATGGCAAACTGGCTCAGCCGCAGGCAGGTGAATCCGGGGGAGCGGTCCCTCTCCCCGACGGCATTTCATCGGATATGCAACCACTTCGGCCCCCCGATAATCAACCTCTTCGTGTCGACTCGAAATACCAAGTGTGCAAGGTTCTTCTCTCGGTTCCGCTCTCTTCAGGCGGAGACGGTGGATGCCTTGAACACTCACTGGCCCCAGGGGCTCCTGTATGCATTCCCTTCTTTCTCGATCCTCAGCAATGTGATCACCAAGGTCCGTTGGGAATAGGCAACGATAATATTTGTAGCCCCCCCCAGTGGCCGCGGCGACCTTGGTTCACCGATCTCGTAAACCTATCACACCAAGACCCTCTGTCTCTAGACCCAGACCCAGACCTGTTGTGTCAGGGTCCAATCCAGTTCAACAATCCACAATTTCTGTAACTGACAGTGTGACTCTTGAGCGCAAGGCTCTGAAGAGCTTAGGCTACTTGGATGCTGTCCTAACCACTCTTTTTTCATCCAGACGTCTTTCCACCATTCGTATCTACCAGGCTACTTAGAGGGTTTTCGTAGACTGGTGTGCAGCACATCAGGTAGACCCTAGGAAACCGAGGATTAGCTCCCCATCCTGCACTTTCTGAAAATGGGTCTAGATAAGGGTCTCCGAGCTAGCACTCTCACCTGTCAGGTGGCAGCCCTCAACAAGACTCTAGCGACTATTAGGGGTAGGGGTATCTCAGGGCACCCTCATGTCTGGCAATTTCTGCGAGGATCCAGGACTCTGGCTCCCCCTGTGGTTCACCGCTTCCCAACCTGGTGGTTTAATTTGATTTTAAGGGCTCTCACCGAACCCCCCTTTGAACCTTTGCATTCCATATCACTTTTCTTTCTTACCATTAAGGTGACCTTTTTGATGGCAATCACCTCCGCTAGAATGGTCTCCGAGCTAGGAGCACTGTCTATAGATCCTTCGCTGTGCGTCTTCAAACCAAATTCAGTTGTTTTACGCCTCGACCCAGCCTTTGTGCCAAAGGTGAATTCTTTGTTCCATAGACAGGAAGAGATAATCCTTCCCTCCTTCTGCCCCAAACCATTCCACAGGTTGGAAAAAAGTGGCACACATTGGACCTTCGTAGAGCCTTAAAGATCTACATTAACAGGACAGCCTCTTTTAGGAAATCTTCAGCCCTTCTACTGGAGTTTACTATTCCCAAAAGGGGCAATAAGGTCTCTCGTCCAGCAATTGGGGGCTGGATTGCGGCATGTATTTCGGAGGTATACAAGGCCTCCGGAGTCATCCCGCCTCAGTTTTTTCTTCCTCACTCCACCTGTGGGGCAGCTACCTCTGCAGCATTCAGTGCCAAGGCTCCCTATTCAGAGATTTGTAGGGCAGCCACTTGGGCAACTCTCCTTTCCTTTACCCGACATTATAAGGTGGACTTGATGGACTCAGCTGATGTGGTTGCAGGGTCCTTCAGTCGGTCGTTCTCTAGCCTTGATCCCTCGTTTCCCTCCCTGCTCAACACTGCTCTGGTAAATCCCAGGCTGCAAGAGCTCCTGTCCTGCACATCCCAGGAGAAAGGGCAATTGGTTTACTTACCAGTGAATTGCCCTTCTGGGTTATGTGCAGGACAGGAGTGCGGCCCTCCCGCTAAGCGGAGATCAAGGAGTTGAGGTTTTTCTCAGGGGGTGATTCTGAACTTGGGAATCTAAGGTGCGGATTGGGATTTGGTTCTTTTCCCTCCCTGTCAGCATTTCAGTCGGTTATACTTTTTACCATTGTTAAATTTAATATAGTTTCTTTTAGGTGTTTTTTCAGTGTTTTTATAGCTTTGAGAACAACTGGCAAGTGGGAGGGATAAACCCCCTCTACACACAGCCAGTCTCAGCTTTACTGTAGTCTGCCTCCTAGTGGTCTATGCGGGGATCATCCCAGGCTGCAAGAGTTCCCGTCCTGCACATTACCCAGAAGGGCAATTAACCGATAAGTAAACCAATTGCCCTATTTTCAGTTAGAGAAGGTTCCCTAGTACCACACTGGGTGTTTTTAGACAGACAGGCTGCCCGGGATGTCCTGTCCATCTAAAAGTGGCCTGCCAGGTGTTGAAGTAGTGTTACAGCCTTGCCAGCAGTGCTCTGGAACATCCCGGAGTGATGGCAGTGGAGCAGACCAGCAAACTCAGGACACCCGCCAAAAGTGGAGCAGCTGTCCATCTGATGTGCGAACCCATGCTGCTGCCCCACTTCCAGTCGGCTGTTGCCCTGGGCAACACCATAGACTTGTGGGCACTTATATACAATACTATGATGTGGGGGAGGTGACACATGGGTGGACTGTGGGCAAGGGAACCCGCCGAGTCCATCTGATCTTGAACCAGGCAGAGCTGGGAGCAGGCGGACACAGGGCTGCAGGTAGCCCCATGTCCATCTGAAAACATCCAGAATGTGGATCCTGCGGGCTATTTAAACATATAATAATAATTAATAATTTAGAAATCCTACATCCTTTCATGCTCCTTGATTATCCATTATGCTGCCTGCTCTGGAAAAAAAAAGTGTGGTTAAAATACTGAATATATAGTAGACGGGTATCTACATTATGTTTTACAAACTACACAGGCTCAATGGCACTATTAAACCTATGGGAAGATAAAAGGCCTTTGAAGTAAGGATAATGGAGATTTCTGAGCTTTATGTTTTTGATTTTATTCTCCTGGTGTTACTCATTTAAATTAACAGATTTTCTTCTCTGCACAGAGAATGGCTCCAAGTCTTACTTCTACTGTAAATTATAGTGATCCTACATTAGAGCCGGTAGTAGCTGAACATCCATCAGTACAGCAGAAGATAATAGATTCTCAGTTCAAATGCTATGAGAGGATGAACAGAGAGCCTCCTTACAGTAAAAAAGGTAAAAGAAGAAAAAAATATCTAATTATATTTTGTTGTGTTTTTGAGCTACTATACACGTATATTACTTTGTGTGGTTTAATGCTACTGAGCACAGTATTTTGGGCTGACTTTCCAGTTAACCAGGGTGTCCATCAGTTTAGTTTTATACCGGACAGTCCTTTTTTTCTGAAGAAGTATTTTTGTTTGGTATTTTTCACTCACACACACACACGCACACACACCGGATGTCATGATCTCACAACTTCTAGGTGGGAAGAGCGGCATCAGCATCATGGAGGCAAACACAAGCGTTGGGAAAGGATCCTGGAGCTGCAGCTGCACTGTCATCTGCAGCAGTCCCAGCCAGGACTTAAACGTTTCAAAAACTGCTCCCCCCCACCCCCCAACAGCGCCATGGGTAGGTAGGACACACCGGTGGACCTTTGAAAGTGACATGGCTCCACAGCAGTCCCAGCTATGGTTTGTAAGTTTCAAAGGCCACTCTCCATTCCCCACTCACCAGCGCCTCTCACCTGAGGGAGGTTGGGGGGAGAAGCACTGGCCTTGACTGGCTTTGGCTGGAACTGCTGCAGAGCCTGGGATTTGTCACTTCCAAAGACCCGCTGGCACTTCCCCAGCAGCACTTCTCAAGCGGGGAAGTGGCCTTTGAAACTTACGAGCCCTGGCTGAGGCACTGTTGGAGAGGTGCTATCGGGGGGCGGGAGTTGGGCTCTACAGTGGTCCCAGCTGGGGCTTGTAAGTTTCAAAGGCCACTTCCTCTCTCACAGCGCCTCTCAGCTGAGATCAAGATGGGTGGTCAGTAGTGAGCACGCTCTCCTCACAGTAAGATGTGCTGTATTCTGGGGATGCATCCATGGCCATCCTACCGTTAATGCTGAAAAAAATATCACACTGATTTAGCTGCTTTTTAAATCTGTCTTAGGGAGAAATGCTCTCCTAATGATAATGTGTCATCCTAAATTGTCCCTTCATCCCTAGAAATTATTCCTTCCAGTTATAGAAAGGTCACATTGCCGGGACAAGGTGGGAATGAGGGGCGAGGTTAGGAGTGGGGGCAGGAAAGGGAGGTGGTTGTTTGCCAAAGGAGCGGAAGGGGTGAGACCTTGTAGTAGGGGTGGATTCTAAATAGTAGGTCCTTGTAGTAGGGATGGGACCTAAATAGTAACAAATCACCAGGGCCAGATGGTATTCATCCCAGAGTTCTGAAGAAACTCAGATATGAAGTTGCAAACCCATTATTGGTAATTTGTAAACTATTGGTAAAATCTGCCACTGTACCAGAGGATTGGAAAGTAGCAAATGTAACACCAATATTTTAAAAGGAATCCAGAGGTGATCCTGGAAACTACAGACTGGTGAGCCTGACGTTGGTACCAGGAAAACTGGTGATAACAGTTAAGAAGAGAATTACTGAGCATATTGATGGGAGCAGATTTAAAACAAATAAGAGAAAGTATTTTTTGACTCGGTGCACAATTAGCATGTGGAATTTATTGTCAGAGGAAGTGGACAAGGCCAGTAGTGTCGCTAGTTTTAAAGAGGGATTGGATAAGTTCTTGGCGCATAGGTTCGTTAATGGATATTAGCCAAGTAGGTTTGGGGGATGTAACCTCTTACTGTTGGGTGCTGGAACAAGAGGGAATGGATTGTCAGTTGTGACCTGTTGAGCACTTCTCCCAAGTGACAGACATTGGCCACTGCCAGAGACAGGTTGCTGGGCTTAATGGACCTTTGGTATGACCCAGGACAGCACTACTTATGTTCTACTTATGTTACCACCTGGGGTTGCCCCACCTTGGGCTCTCGGGCTGCATAAGGACTCTGACTTCTTCAGGCAGATGCCTGTGGCAGCTGCCAAAGGTCAGCACCAAAGGTTATTGCTGTTTGGCAGCTGGAGGTCTGGTGTCTGGCCTGTTTTATTTTTGGTTTTATTATTTTTAGGGGGATATCACAAAGAAATTTGTGGGGGGAGAGGGCAGGGGTAGAGGCTCCCTGGTGAGCGGCGATATAGCTATGGGGGGTCACAACCCCCAGTGAGAGGTGGGTATGGGGAAGAAGGGTTGTGCCATGACCCCTGGTGAGAGGGGGTAGAGGCAGGAGTGCAGAAAAGAATTGTGCCATGTCCTCCTGGTGGGGGATATGGGCGTGGGGAATTGGGAGTGAGAGGTAGCACCACAATCCCCAATGAGAAGGGGGTACACTCAGGGGTGGGGAGAAAGAAATTGTGCCATGACCCCCTGGTGAGGGGGAGTCAAGGGCATGGGGGTAGGGTGGTTTCCCTGCTGGCCTCCCTGGCCTATTTTTCTCCAGGGATGTCAGGCTGTGTGTGTGTGTGTGTTTGTGTGTTCCCACCAGCCTCTCATGGAGCTCGGTGGAATTTCCTTGGGGAGGAGTTGTTGAGGCAGCTGCTGAATGGATTTGTGTTTTGTTGGGCATGGGGAGATGTGGCGGCGGGGAGAAGACATTATGATGGGAAGGGGTAGTCACTTGGTGCCTGTTCCCCTGTCCTCCTCTTCCCCTGTCTCATGATATTTGGGGGTTGAGGTCAGTGGAGCATCTGGTCTGTCACTGGTGCTGCTTAATGCAAGGTCAGTCGTGAATAAAACAACTGTTATCCACAATCTCATTCACAATGAGGCTTTTGATCTCATATGTTTTATCAAGATCTGGCAAGCTGAGACTTCTGGGCCTGTGTTGGCTCAGATGGTGCTGGCCGGGTTTTCGGTGCAGCATCAGCTGGGTATTTTGGCTGGGTATTCAGGGCAGTATCGGCCTAGGAGTGGGACGTGGAGTGGCAGTGGTCAGTAAAGACAAACTGATCTACTGAGGGTATCCAGTGTGTCTGACTTGTCCAACATAAAGCGTGTCCATCGTGTGTTTGAGGCCTGGGATAGATTAGGGATTCTGCTGGTGTACCAACCACCCCACTGTACAGCAGAGTCCCTTACTGCTCTAGCCAAGCTGGTGGTGTTGAGATTGTCCAGACTTAGGGTGATTTCAGACGTTACATGGTTAAATTCACCACAGTGAATCCCACCCCTGTGTGAATGACTCCACCGTGGGCCGTGGTGAGACGCGCGGCCCCAATAGACGTGACGGGCGGCACCACCACCCGGGGCCAACCGGAGAGAACACGGGCCAGGGGAACCTAACAGACGTGACGCGGTGGCGAGAACCGAGGTGGGAGCCCCACAAGGCACTGGGGTCACGCGGACACAAACATGGCCGCCTGAGAGCAAACAAAGCCACAGACAGCGGAGAGCCCCGCCCAGGAAAGGGAAACATGAAGGAAGAGGGTGGAGGGAGCTGTAGCGCTCGCAGCGCTCGCAAACAGTGGCCGCACAGAAGGCGCACACACTTCAAAATGAGAAGCACACACACACAAACAAAGCAGCACACCCACACAACAAAGGGGAGTGGAGCATAGGGGCAGAGGCACACACCGGGGGGGACAGGGAACCCCCCATCCAGTCAGAAGAATGGGAGGGGCCGGCATGACCAGCCCACCAGGAGGGGGAGGTGGCAGGAGCCCAGCGGGCAAGGGGAAGGGGGACCCAGCAGCCCAAGGAGACAGGAGGCAGGACAAGGCACAGTGAAGCACAACAGGCGTTTATTGAGGACACAAGCGGCACCGGCCAGGCGCAGAGACATACAGTGCGGGAGCGCACAGAGCCAGGGCATGGGAGAATGGGCAGCAGCAAGGGGGGCACGGGGCCCAGTGCGGGAGAAGGGGAATCTGCACAACGGCCCGCCACGGAGCCAGGGTCCGATGGAGAAGCACACCCAGTGCGCGAGGGGAGGCACCACACCAAGGCGGGGGAGCAGCCCCGCGGAACAGGGACCCCCAGGCCAGGTGCAGGAGTGCGGGGCGCAGGGGTGTGGGAGGCAGCTCACGGAGACTGAGGGCATAGCAGAGCCAATACCACAGTCCCCGGCAGAAGCCTCGGCTGGCCATGTGGAAGTAGATCAGGTAGAAGGCCTCAAAGGGATCCGAAGAGCTCATCCCGAGTTGCATATCAGAGCGGCTGCACACCTCCGACAGGGCCGACCAGCTCTGGCCCGGGGGGGGGAAGCCATAATCATTTGCAGGGGACTAGGGCAGGTGGGACAGCTCCAGCAGACATTAGTAGGCAGCCCCGCGGGAGCATGGATACCCACGGGCACCCTGCACGCTGATGAAGTAGGACACAGCCAGGGCAGGGCTACTTTCACACAGGTAGGTCACATATCCCGGGAAGGCACACACACACACAGAGTGGAGGCCGTCTCAGCAGTACTCCACACCACAAGGCCCCCCATCATGTCCAGTACGCACCCCTGAGGGAAGGGGATGAGTCCCAGCTCCTCACAGTGCACGCGGCAGTCGCCAGCGGTTGCGACATAGCCAAAGTGCAGCATACCAAAGCTCAGGCACCGATAGGCATCCAGCCGGGTGGGCAAGGAGCGCAGGCAGCGCTGAATGATGGACGAACGCCACAGGTCACAATGGGCTATGCTCTCCTGGGCGATCCAGGCTCGGACAGAGCCCCCAGAGCCTCCGAGCAGGACCTTGGGCTGAGATGCAGCTGCCATGGTACAGCTCTTAGAGGGTCTGAGCCTCAGCGGCCATGGGGGCAGAATGGGATGCGTGGCTGGGGGGCTGAACAGGCAGACAGGCTGACAAGGCCGACGGATAATGGCAGGACAGGAACAATGGGGCCACTGTGCAGGGATGCGAAGGGAGTGGGCAGCACGCAGCTGCCACCATGCAAGGCCGGACAGTCCCACACATACATACCCAGAGATAGAAACGACAGCATGCGCATGCACAGGGAGAAGCAGCGGGCCATGGGCCAAAATCCCAGGGTACCCCCAATGTGGGACCACAACCAGCACCGGAGGGAGCGCAGCGCGGGCCCAGGGCACACACACACACACCCATCGCCACCACCACTGGCTGACATCCCATGCAGGAGATGGAGCTCCTGGGCTGATGGCCCAATGGACAGGGGTTGTGCGGCCACCGGTGCTCACCCATAGGCCCATGGGGGAGGGGAAGCGTGCACATATGTGGCACAGGTGCGTGTTCAGGGGCGTAAGCGAGCACACGGTTCTCCAGCCGCGACCCTGATCAACAGAGAGGCCACACCCACAGGGATGAATTGCATCCAACTGGGAGGTCGCATAGCCTTGCTACAGGCAGTTACGGAGTGGTTCCGGGAGCACATGGCGCTGCTGAAGCTCATCACAGAGGAGCTGGACGGGATGCACGTGGAGCAGTAGTACATAGCCAGGGTGGGGGGGGTGCACCCGTCACGCAGCTAGCAGGGCCGGACGGCTCCTAACCCTGGGGACAGCACGGCGGCTCGGACTGGCCTACAGCAGGCCGCTGGTACAAGTCAAAAACCTACCAGCCGGCATCAGGGGTCTGCTGTCCAGGAGCTTGTGGGAGAGGGCTTCCAGGTACCTAGCGCTGCAGCTAGCCATGCCCATCCAGAGACGCACATGGGCTGTGCCAAGGGCTCATCAGTGGTGGCAGAGGGTGCTGGCACGGTGGGATGATGTCACCTGGGTCAGACACTTCCGAATGGACAGGCACACCCTCATGCGCCTGGCAGAGCAGCTGTGGGAGTGGCTCGAGCCCCTGAGGACTGAAATGAGAGACCCCATCCCCGTGCCACAGCGGGTCGCTATCACTGTGTGGGCCTTGGCCACCTCGGATTCCTGCCGGTCCATTGCCCAGCACTTTGGGGTGGGGCTCACAACTGTGGCGTGCCTGGTGTGTGACTTCTGTGAGCCTGTGGAGCGGGTGCTCATGGAGCGCGTTATCCAGCTGGTTGATCAGGACACCGTTATGGCAGGTTTCCAGGACCTGGGCTTCCCCAATTGCCTGGGGGCGATTGATGGCACCCATATAGCGATCCGGCGGCCCCGAGACAATGATGCGGCTGAGTACATAAACCAGCATGGGTACCACTCACTACAGCTCCAGGGCCTGGTGAACCATCGGGATCGCTTCACGGACATATTCAGTGGGCACTCTGGTTGCAGCCACAACGCACGCATCCTCACCATCTCCCCGCTGTTTTCCCACATGTACAGGGGGACTTCGCAGACATGCGAATGACCCGGATAGAGGGGGTGATGATGCCCCCATGCATCATTGGCGACCTGGCATATCCCCTGAAGCGATGGCTGATGAAGGCATTCCCAGTGCCCGTCACCCCAGCTCAGCAG
>QEPC01001500.1:1565066-1611639 GCA_003113815.1 Sphenodon punctatus
CCCTCGTTGTCCCCTCCTCCAGTCGGTTTACAGCCGCCAGCATCTCCTCCGTCTGGCGTGCCTGCGCTCGGTGCTCCCGCATCCTCTGGGCTGGCAGAACTGGCAGCCCCTGGCCACAGCCCTCCCGTGCTCGGTGTGGCTCTGTGGAGCAATATAGGGGCCAGTTCATCATGTGGGGTACCGTTCCCCAGGCCCCCCTACCGTCTCCGTGCTCTGCACGCTCCTTCCCCCCCGGCATGGACACCACCCACCTCCTGTGCCGCTCCCTCTGCCCGTGCCCCATCCCTGCCTTTGGGGCTGTGTGGGACAGATGACTGCCATCCCCTTCCACCACCTTGGCCCCCCCTCCCCTTGGGGTCCGTGAGTGTGCCCTGCCCTGCCCTTAACTGCTCCCTCACTGTCCGTTCCCTCCGAGGCTGGGCGGTCGCTGGGGATGGTGTCTACCTGGTCTCCGGGTTGGCAGCCCGTGAGGGTCAGGGTGATGGTCTCCTCCTCCCCCTCCCCGGAGTCCGCTGGGGCATGGGTGCCCTCGCCGAAGGTAGGGCTGGGGGTGCGTCAGCCGCGTGTGCCCGAGGTCCCTGGCATCTCCTTCATGGTGTTGGTGTCCTGTGACAGGGCTTGCTCAGGGATCTCTGGCTGAAAGGGGGGGGCTCCTCCACGGGCCACTCCTCCCGGGCGCCCACTCCTACCAGGCGCCGGGCCACTATTGAGCCCTTGCGGTGCAGCACCCGGCTCAACGCTTCCATGTAAGGGGAGGTGCATGCCGCCCGCCCAGAGCTCCGGTTGTTGTCCACAATGTCCTTGAACCCCATTTTCAGTTCTTTTATTTTTGTCCGGCACTGTGTGGGTGTTCTGTCATATCCAGCCTCCCCCATCTCTGTGGCTATTGGGAGAACACCTGTTCATTCCTGGCATTGACTGCCAGCTCACCCTGCATCTCGGGTGTCGCCCAGATGGCAATGAGGTCATGGGTTTCCTGGAGCCCCCACTGACCCCCCTTTAGTACCACCACTTGTGTGCCGGCCCCTCCGCTACCTACTCTTCCTCCGCGGTCATCGCCGCCTGGCCCTGGCTCCCTTTGGCCTCGGCTTCCTCCGGGGCACATGCCCTCTTGCTGGACTGTTTGAGGGCTGCTTGTTAGGCTGCTGGTGGCTGTGGTCCCTCCCTCCCATGCCCCACCTCTCCCCAGCTCTGACCCACCCGCTTCCAGCTGCACCCCTACCTTCTTCTGGAGTGGCCCCATGTGCTGCTGGGTGTCCCCCGCTGGGCCAGGTTCCCCCTCCTGCTGCTGCTGCTGCTGCTGCTGCTGCACCTCCTCCTCGCCGTCTCGCTCCATCCTCCACTCGGTTTCCTCCACCCTTCTCTCCATCGCCTGCTCTGCCATGTTCCCCTATTGCTGCCTAGCCTTTAAATCTCCCTCTGTGTGCCGCTTGTTGTTGGTTGCCTAGCAGTGATGCTGTGTGCCGTCACCACGGCCTGTGGTCATTTCCTTTCACAGCAGCCGCGGTTTTCCCTTCAGTCGTTACTTTTCCTTCACCCCTGCCATGGTGAGCATTGACCACACTTCTTGACCACCTCCCGCCCCGACCTCACGAAGCATGGTTAGGTTCACCCCGGCCCATGTTTGACAGTGGGGAACATCTGGATGCCAGCCAACAGACATGCACGGCTCTTTCACCACCACCCGCGTTTGACTGAGGTTAACTGTGGTGAATGCCGAAAATGTAACGTCTGAAATCATCCTTAGTCTTGGGTGATTTCAACATACAAGCTGAGGCCAGCCTTTCTGGAGCAGATCAGGATTTCATGGCAGCCATAACAACCAGGGATCTATCCCAGATTATATCACATGTTGGATCTAATGTTTTGCACTGACCTGGAAATGGAAGTTCCAATTATTGAGATGAATTTACAACACGGTTGTCATGGTTGAACCATTGCTTTCTGAGGACCAAGATCCCTGCCCTCCTTTGCTTTCATCGGGGTGGCAGACCAGTTAAGTTGTTCTACCTCCAGAAACTAATGGATCCAATAGTAGTCCAGAACTCTGAGGGATTTACCTGATGACCTTGAAAGCCTCTCTGTCACTGGCTCTCTGTCCCAGTCCCTGGTTGAACTGTGGTACAATATGTTGACTCAGACTATTGACACAGTGGCACCCAGGCATCCGCTTCCTCCGTGGCAGCAATGTAGGTCTCCTTGGTATACAGAGAACTTGAGGCTGCTAAAGCAGGAGGGTAGACTATTAGAATTCAGGTGGCACTCGACATGTGCCAAAGCTGACCGACTGTGGCATAGATCTTTTTCTGGAGGACTATGCCTTGGCAGCAGCGAAGAAAATTTTCTTCACTGCTGGCATAGCATCTACCAGTTGCCATCCAGCAGACCTTTTCTGGGTGGTCAATAGGTTGTTAAATCCTGGTTGTCTTCACCTGGAGTTAGTCATTAGTTCCCTTCTGTGATGAGTTTACCACCTACTTTGCAGATAAAGTTGCTCTTATTTGACTCAACTTTGGAACTGCTAGTTTGAGTGCAGAGTAAGAGTTTAGGGGTGGGGAGTCTTGGTCCTGTCCGGTTTGCTTAGATCAGCTTCAGTTAGTTTCACCCACTGATGCAGAGGTGTGCTTGGAGTGGTACGGATCACCAGTTGTGAATTAGATATATGCCCATCCTGGCTGGTGAAAGCTAGCCGGGAGTCTTTGGGGCCATTGATGGCTCAGGAGGGTAGGGTTCCTGACTGCCTCAAAACTGCAGTTGTCTGACCCTTGGTGTAAAAACCCTGCCCTCTAATCTTCCCTTTTTTAGCGAAGGTTATTGAATGGGTGGTTGCTTCGCAGCTTCAGGCACATCTCAATGCTATTGGATTCCTGGACCCATTTCAGTCAGGATTTCATCCTGGGCGTGGCACTGAGACTGCACTTGTGGCCTTGGTCGATGACCTCCTTTTGGCAATCAACAAGGCAATTGTTTCCTATTGATTTTGTTAGATCTTTCAGCGGCCTTTGATTCCGTTGATCATGTGGTGGTGTTGGCATGACTGTGTGTCCTGGCAGGGGTTCATGGGACTGCTCTTGAGTGGTTCTGCTTATTCATGACTGGGAGGACCCAGAGAGTGGTGATGGGCTGTGGCTTGTTGTCCCCTTGGTAGCTCCCTTGTGGGGTCCTTCAGGAGTCCATCTTGTTCCCACTCCTGTTCAATGTGTATCTGAAGGCCCTGGGTGAGATCATAGAGTTCTGGAGTGAAGTGTCATCAGTATGCTGATGACACCCAACTCTGTCTTTTCCATCTGACTCAGGTCCTGCAGTCTCTGTGCTTGCCTGGCTGCCATTGGGGACTGGATGCGGATGAGCCAACTGAAGCTGAATCAAGACAAGACTGAAGTGATGATGCTTGGCCGGCCATGTGACCTCGGAAACATAGAAACACCTGTTATCGATGGGGTCCAGTTTCCCCTGGTCACTCAGGTTCACAGTCTTGGGGTGCTCTTGGCTCCATTACTGCACTTGGACTGGATTGTGCAGGTTTCTGCACTTGGATTGGATTGTGCAGGTTGCATCTCTGACCAGGAACACTTTTCACAGTTACATCTGATGAGAAGGTTGCAACCTTTTTTATCAGTCAAGTTTGGCCACCAACATCCATGCCTTTGTAAGTTCGAGGCAAGACTACTGCAATGTGCTTTACTTGGGGCTGCCCTTGATGACTGTCCAGAAGCTGCAGTTGGTGCAGAATGTAGCAGCCTGTGTTCTGTCTGGGGCAGGTCACCAGGAGCACATTATACCAGTGTTTCAGAGCCTGCACTGGCTACCAGTAGCCTTCCAGTCACAATTTAAGGTGCTGATTTTGATCTCTAAAGCTCTAAACAGTTTGGGCCAAAGATATCTGAAAGACCACCTCCTCCCACATGTCCCAGCTGTTGTGGCCTCTGAGATCAGCTGCGAGTGCCCTCTTGCAGGTACTGTCTCCCTGTGAACTTTTTACAGCTAGGGCACACAGAGGGACGTTCTCAGTAGCTGCCCCAAGATTATGAACTCCCTCCCCTTGGAGGTTCATCTAAACCCAAGCCCGGTCATCTTCTGAAAATTATGTAAGACCTTTATATTTGGCCAGGCATGGCTTTTTAGATATTTTTATTGATTGAAAGTCACCCTGAGCTTTAATGGGAAGAGCAGCATATACATTGATATAAATAAATAAATAAATATTTCAGGGGTGAGTGAAGTTCCCAACCCCAGGAGCCATAAGCCAAAATCTTCATATGGTCAAGAGTCACAACTAACACATACATACACACACATGCTTACAAACCTCACCTGCTTCATGATTGGCTGGCAGAGCTCATGCTCCGCGGCTGTTGAGATTCCAAGGAATTGCTACCGTTCCACTGCCAAGACTTGAGTGCAATGAAAAAAGACAAAGGATTAGTAAAGACAGTGCAGGGCCCAGGCCAAGAGCTATATGTGGGTCGAAGCTATAATTTGCCCACTGCTGGCCTGTCTTCATGCAACCACTCTGAACCTTTGCATCATGGATCATGACACAGAATCCATGGTTTCCTTTTAGTATTTTATAATGAAAAAATACAGGGTGCAGCCAGAGGAGATGCATGGGTCCGATCCCTGCGCAGATCTGTGGCAGGCAATTAGTCTCCCCACATTACAGAGCCAACACAGGGAGCCGGGCACACACTCGCAGGGAAGCTGGGTGACTCAGCCCATCTCAGAGCTGAGGCACCACCCAAAGGAGTGTCTGCCCACTCTTCCTGCCTCCCACCCCCAGCCCAACTGACAGCCGGACCCTGGTTGTGACACAGGCACTACTGCCTGTTTCTCACAGCCCCACAGCATTACTCCAAATGTGGTGGGGCAAGCACACCCAGCCACACGGGTTGCCCTGCCTTGGGCAACCTTACCCCACTTGAGGTAACACTGCTGCATGATGCATCCTTGGGATTTTCAGAGGACATGTTGTGGAGCAGTCAGCTGCCTGCCCCGCAGCGGGGTGGGGCAAACATCTGGTGGGCCTTGGGCATACAAACCACGGCATCATGTGACTTGTTTGCCCAGAGAAGGGTAAGGTTACCCAAAGAGTGGTAGCCTCCCCAGCCTGACTCACGTGGCTGCACCCACAGAGTTCTGTATGTTTTACATGGCCTCTAAACTTGGGTGCCGCATCATGTTTAGGTTCCCATTGTTAAGTATCCTAGAGTTGCTAAGCCATTGAAACTGCAGTGAACTTACGTATCCTGTTCAAATGACTATAGAGTTTTCATGTAATTTTCCCAATTTGGGGAATGTACTTTGATGTTTTCTTGTATAAGCAAAAGCGTTGAATTTGAGCCTAACCTATTGGCTTCAGCCTTATTAGATTGGAGTTGGCAATGGCACTTTTCTGCAGGATGGACACAACAAGTGGTAGCTTAACAATGCCAGTTTAAAGTTCAAACTTTTCTCTTGATTTTCGCTCAAAGTGTAATCATAGCTGCATTGCAGCATGTGAATCTTAAGAGCACTTCACTGAGTAACAAAGCTAGAGTGTTCATTACAGTAGAACAGAGTTAATTAACTGTGGTTTTTCAAAGGAAAAATACATATTGAATTCTTCCTAAATTGCTAGGTCTGTTCTGTAACCGTACTTGGGATGGATGGTTGTGCTGGGATGACACGCCTGCTGGAAGAATCACCGCTCAGAATTGCCCAGACTATTTTCCCGACTTTGATCCAACCGGTAGAGTATTTCTTCATACCTTTTATAATTAATAAAGAAGATTTCAGATTTTCAGGATGTTGAAATGAGAAAAGAAATCTGCATATAAATATTTTCTGATGGCACTGGTACAGAATTGTAAAATCACTGAAGACTTTTTTTTTAAATGAAATGTGCCCAATTGTATACACACTGCAGCATTGTTGCTTTGGGTTTTTTTAAATGGCATATGTTTGAGTTAACTCTTGGATCTTGGAAATCAGTGTAATTAAAATTTTGTTGCTTATAGCTGTTATTTGCATGCTTTCATTGTCACTCCATTCTTGGTTTCATGATTTGTATATCAGTTGCCAAATCTAGTGCTCCTGTGTTCATAAAATGGATATTGTTGACCAATACTCAGTTACTTTTTTCTGATTTAAAAGAGAGTTTTACAAAGCTCCTGAAAGAGCAGAAGCATTGCAACACTTTTTCAGTAGACACAGTGGCCCAGTGCATATTACTGCTTTTTGAATTATTCATAAAAATACTTGTAGCTAAATATATTCACAGAAGACAAGCATCAAAGACAATTTGATGTTTTGAATAAATCATAGAAACATAGGTAAATAGAGTTGTTTGGGGAAAATACCTGACTCTCGTCCATCAGTGTGTAATTAGGAATTTAGGTAAGGATATAACTCCAGAAACTGGTATTTAAAGGAAGTCAAAACCTTCTCTAATACCAGAGATATTTAACATGGGAATTACTGTTGGTCTTGGAGAGCTATGGAACTTTTGATATACCTCAGGCAAAGCTTGCTATTCATGGGTTAAAAATTGATGTGAATAAATATATTTTGCTTATATACTCTAAAAATAATATTTGTTTATCATACCGGTTTAGAGATATAATGCTTGCTGTAGTAAATTAAATGTATATTAATTACAGATGTCTTAAGTATTCAGTACTTCATCCTAAGTGATCAATTAATTTCTTATCACATGCAATGAATTTATTGCATGTTAGAATTTTAAGGCCTGCATAGGCCATTGGAAAGAAATCTAACTTCATTCCCATGAAAAATTCACCATTTGAACAAAGCTGACATATTAGAATTCAGAGTTTATATGCACGTCAGGTAAGTAGGTGAATACCTAACACGTTATTTCCAAAGCAGTTGAACTTCACCAATCAAATAAAATTAGTTCAGTTCCAAGTGAACTTCGATTTAGTAAATTTTGGACTCTCCCACACTTTGAAAATTCTATAACTTAAAAGCATAGCTGAAGAATATTAAAAATGTCACTGGTCATTGTTAAATACAGTGCCAAGTCCTTTCTTGTAATTTTTAATTATGATTTTATTATTTTTGATGTCCTGTGTTTTGATTTTGACTGAAAGTGTTTGTCAGGATGGAAAGTGAACTTCGATTTAGTAAATTTTGGACTCTCCCACAATTTGGGACTCACTTGGTTTTCATATACATTTTGATAACAAAAATTCTACATTCCTAGTTTTATTTTGAAGTTTATCTCCTACAGTAATATTTCATTGGTATCCTTTTCCAGAATGTAAAATGAAACTCTCTTCCCTTCAAGATAGTTCATTGCTTATTTCCTTTTGTGCATTGTGCAGATGAGTCATTATATTAATCCATTGTTCATAAGGCCCTACTAGTACTTCAGCAAGTGAATTCATGGGACACCAGTGAAAATCAAACCTATTATATTAATCAAGCCTTGGTCTGATAGTATGAACAGGCATTAGAGAGGTCTGAATTTGCCAGATCTCTTCTATAAGATTGCAATAGCCTCACCACACTGTATTTGGAGAATTATAAATTAGTGTTTGTCCAACTTTCAAGTTGTTGCTGGCTTTAAAAATCAGTCTTTTCTGCCTAGATGTCTACATAGTCTTGTAGTGGCTCCTCTTATAATAGCATTATTCAGTCTAACAGTTTAAGCCACTTATAATAATGTGCTGCATTCTACTAAACGTGCTCTCACTGAGTAATACTGTACTTCTTAATGTGCCCCCTAACCTCAGTGCAGCTTCTCATGAAGTAAGGTAGTTCTCAGCTTGCATGAATATGGCTAAGTATGGCCCCAGTCTTATTTGTATGTGTTTCTATTTTTAAAGATCCTTGCATCATCATGGTTTTCATCACCCTTTTGTTAATCCTTGGTCAGCTGGCATGCATGTGTTTATGACACAAATGGGGGTATCTAAGAGCTGTCTATCCCATAAGCTCCCCGATATTGTGGCAAAGGAGGTCTTACTCAGAATGAGTGGTATCAAGCGACAAAACGATTTGAGTAGAATCGCTGCCTCCCCCCATCTGGTTATGTACCTCTCCTGGGTTCCCAGTGTTGGACAGATGGCCAAATATCTGTCATCCCCGTTCTCTACCAGAGCTAAGCACCTTTTCTTTTGAGCTCGCATAAACACCTTCCTTTCGCAAGTTCTAGAGGGGCGCTTCCAGGGCATTCCCTTTGCCAAGCGTCTGTGCCCTTTCAATAATCTTATTGCTGAATCGATTGGGCACATTATTCTATCCTGCCACCTATACGATTCCCTTAGGATGGAACTGCTGGAACCCCTGCTTAATCTATTCCCTGGTAGATCAGAGTCAACCCTTCTGGGTCTCCTATTAGGTAGTGCAAATGGGCAGGTGATATCTTACACTGCCTCTTTTCTCCTGCAAGCATTTTACAGACGGAAAAATTTCCTTGCATTTAGGCCTTGCCAATGCACCTTCCAGTCCCCCCCTGTTTGGATTATCATGTAGGATGGTCCTCGCATAGGCTTGGATATTTCCCTTGATAGGGGGGAAAATGCCTGGGTTTTCTTCTTTCCCTGCGTTAGTTTGATTGTTAGTTTATACTATTACATAGATTTTATTTGTATATTCGTGGATGCCTTTGCGATGTGCTTGGCTTCCCGGAACCTGTGTTTTATGTTTAAAATTTTTGCCGTGGTCAATGACCACGCAATAAAGATTTATCTATCTATCATGGTTTTCCTTACTAGTGCACTGAATAGCTTCTCATTTCTTCAGATTCCTAAGATTTGTATTGGTGCTGTGCATTCAGGTTTTGGTAAAACACAAAAGCCCTTTTTTGCTTCCATAGTTGAAACAAAAATATTAGGATTGTGTATTCAAGTTCAAGTGAACTGAAAATTTCCCCAAAACTTGGTATCTGAAGCCTCAAACTGGATCCCAGAAAATGCAGCACGTATCCAGATCGCTAACTCTCAGCTTAGCCACCTGCTTGGAGAGCCTGTAGTGAGCTTTCCCTGCCTTCAGAGACTGCCACTGTCTCAGGATTGCAGTCTCCAGCACTGCAGCCAGACTCGACCCAGCAGAGCCCAGCCCAGTCAGGGAGAAATGGTGAGCCTTTGGCAACATCATTTCCCTTCCACAAGCTATTGACTTCCCTGTGACCCAAAAACCACCCTCTAAAGCCAAACCCATGCCTCGAACCCCCTGCCCAAGATAGCGACTCCCCTTGAGCCTGCTTTATGTCTCTTTGCCTCATCTCCAAGACAGCAACCCTCTCCATGAGCCGGCCCAATGTCTTATTCTCCCTCTCCCAACCAGTGATCCCCTTGAGCCAAACCCATGCCTTGACCTCCGCATCAAGCCAGCCATATTCTCCACCCTCCCCCTTTTAAAATTGATGAAAGACTCAGCAGCAGTTTTACTGCATTTTCCTTTCCTTATAAACTTGCCAAATTGGCAAAGCCTCAAGTCACTACACTTCTGCACCAAAATAAGCCATAAGTAGGCACCCATGTTCACAGCATTTTTCTACATTGACAGCAAAGGGGCTAATGCAATGAACACAGGTAAATAAATGAATAAATACAGACTTGACTCCATGAACATACAGCACTAACTTGCATAAAACCATCATGAGGGGAACCTTTCTTTTATTTTTTGCTACTCGTACTACTCTGTGGATGACTTATTGTCTTCCATATTCAGCACTTGTGATCACTGTGAGTTCCTTCTGAGTTATTGACCACTTCCCTGACTAGCTCTTCATCTTTTGCTTCAGCTGAAGTAACTTCTCCCCAGGTCATATTATTAAATCAACATACTATTACTAATCATTTCTATAGTGTTACTAGGTGTACAGGGTGCTTTAGTCAGATTTTTTTGTGTGGGTGAGACAGGTCCCTGCCCAGCACGCTTACAATCTATGATGGACACAGGTGAGGTTCTCCTCACAGGGACACACACACACTTTACTGATGAGGAACTGAGGCTGAGACTTGCCAAAGGCCACCCAATGAGTTCATGGCTAGGTCAGGATTCAAACCCTGGCTTCCCAGGACCAAGTCCAGCAGCACCTTATCAACTATGCCACACTGGCTCTGTGACCAGAGATGGACTTCACAGGTGACTGACCTTCACAGAGGCATTTAGTAATGTATGAGGGAGAAAGGAAATCTTTTGACTGGAAAACTTGCAACTGCTAATAGAGGTGACTGCCACTTGATGGTGGCTGTAAGCACAGGTTTCATAGCACTGATAAAAATGTGTGAGGTTTTCATTTGCAGATAACTGTCTTCATCAAGAATCTGTTCCTGTCAGAAAAAAGGAGAGTTCAGATAGCATGAGAAATTTGTGCTGAGGGGGAGGGGGGAACTATTTGTAGTGACTCACATTTTTATGGAAGAAAATAGTAACAATGAAATGAGATTTCTTCCTCCCTAGGTGAGGCTTGCAGATGCACCATATTAAAACAATGAAACCCAAGTTTAAACCTTCTTTAATATTTTTCTTGACTAGTATCCATGTATAGCTTGGAATCTTAGAGCAAATAATTCTTAACAAATATGCCATCCAGCTTTCCCTTCTGTCGTTTGCTACCTACTGCAGTCATAACCTGAAAAGAAATTTTAAAAAAACATCTGGGAGTAATATGTGGCTCGACCGTATGCACTTTGCTCCAATAGAGTGACTATATCTGGATTACTCATAACCATTGACATTATACATGCCAGCTGACTAAATCTGACTTCACATTGACAGTGAACATTAATTAAAGGCTAAAGGAAATAGTTATGGTATGTAAAATGTGTCATAGTTAGCTGTGTTTTGGATTACATTTCTGTGCTCTGCTGTCACATTATGAACTCTTGTAAGCAAGAAGTCTGCTAGCATTTACAAGAATACTGTTCCCAGTACATTGTGTACAGTTTGTTGTCTAGGAGTGCAGCAGTTTTTCTCTTGAAGTATTTTGCAGCCCCTATATTGTGGTTATTTAAGGGAGCAAGAGAATTTAAAAAAGAAAGAAAAAAAGAAATCACGAGTCTTGATCTTTTATTTAATTTATTAGGAGCTTTTCCCACTGAAGTCCTTTGGGCTTCTTTACCTAAATACACAATATTATCACACAAGACACAGATCCAGTTTACCTTGACTATGGCAGAGAGCAACATTGGATGCTTGAATGTCCTGTTAATAAAATGATGCGTGCAGTATTATACCTTATAGAAGATTTTTTTCAAAACGTAATAGTTGGAAGCCTTTGTAATTCTTTGTATAACTGCACTTGTTTGTCTTATTTGCATAAATGTCTAATATTTCTTATCCAGAGATAGAGTGTGGTTGCTGTGTTGGTCCCAAGTGACACAGGGTAATTTCAGATGTGACAGGCCTGGAGGCCCGCCATGCTGAATCACGCACCGGGATCCATTTTGGATCCTGGTCCGTGATTCAGCACTGGCAGCAGCTGGCACTGCCAGCAGTGATTTTTCACTGGGGGCAGCAGATGATATTGGGTAATTTCAGACGTGACGGGCCCGGAAGTCTGCCACGTTGAACCACGGACTGGGATCCGTTTTGGATCCCTGTCAGGAATCAGGCCAGCCGTCCTTTAGATGTGCCAGCCTGATTCTGGAGGGGGATCGGGGAGGGGCTGCGCGGCACGATGTGCGGCTGCACATCCCCGCCCCCCTGTGCTCCCCCGGCCGGACGGCTGGCTGGCCGGCCGCCCTCTGGGAGACGGGCGGGCGCAGTGGCCAATCCGGCTGCTGGACCTGATCCCATTCTGTGGTTGGGACCATGATCCAGGCTGACTGAATGTAACAGATGTTATTTTTGGCCAATTTTGGATCATGGCCACTGTGATCACAGTTGGGGCCTGATCCCACCACGATTCTGGACCTCCGGGCAGCCGGAGGCCCAGAATCGTGGTCATTGTGATTCCGGCCGGCGGTTCACTGGGGTGAACATCTGGCAGAACGCACAACAGACGTTAAGGGACAAACGGCCACCACAGGGGATTCACTGTGGTTGACTGTGGTCTCGTAACGTCTGAAATTACCCATTGTTATGGGAAGCCCCAGCAGCAATGATGATGATGTGGGTGCTGTTGCTGGGAGTGGTGCAGGGGCAACCACCTCTCCTAGGCAGGCTCTTCTTTCTGACACCCCCCACCCCAGGGATTTCGAGGATTTGGGGGAGGATGTATTTGAGGGCATTCTTCCCCACTTTGGCAGCAACAGTCCAGCTTCAGCAAATAGCAGCAGGACATCCTTTCCCCCCATGCTGCAAGGTGGAAGCAGCAGCAGCTTCAGCATGGGTGGTGTGGAGCTGGGCAGCAATTAGGAGAGTGAGGAGGAGGTGGAGTAGACTCCTGTTGATGCTGATACCCTTGTTGCCACATTGGGGACAAAGGCAGCAGCCCCAAGCGGTGGCACGAGGGGTTCAGGAGGGCGCCCCAGGGGGCCTGTGTGGGTTCACTTCAAGGAAGTGTGTCATGGGGAAAAGGGGGCAACACACACATTTGGGGTAATGGGACACAGAATTTGGGATACTGGGGGTAAATTTGGCTACTAACAAGGACAGTTAAAGAGAAATATGAGAAGATTGTGAGCCTTACCACCCTGCTGAACTAGTTTGGCAGGGTGGGGGTACAGAAAAAACATTATCAGGCAGAACGAGCATTTTGTTGCCAAGGTAATGCCTGAATGGGATCTGCAGCCAGCTCAGAATAACAAAAGGAGCAGGAGGGGGAAGTGACCAGAGCCCCCTGCAAAGAAAAGAAAAGACAGGATCTCTACACACTCTCTTCCATCTTGACCAGCTACGAGTAAGCAGCTTGCAGAAGAGGCTGCACAACCACTATGAACTAGAGACTTTTCAATGCATTAAAGGCACTGAGCCCAGCCTCAACACCCAGACTGAGAAGCACTGACCCAATCTGGACTGGAACTTCTGTGTATTTTAGAATGCGTTGGTTTTATATTTGCTTTATTGACTTGCACTATCAGATCAACAGCTTTATACTTGTATGTACTAAATATTTGTTTTATAATCAAGCCTAGCATGCTTGTGTGTTTATTCGGCCTTTGGGGGTTCACTAAGGGGGTACCCTATCTAGGTGAAAGCCTAGACGGACCTTTTTCATATAAGACAACCCCACCGTGAAGTCTTCTAAGCTACGGGTGGCCGGGGAAGGTTCTCTGAGTTACAGCTGGGTTGGGAGAACAAGGGGAGGCATTTCTGGGGGTGCAGACCTCCAAAAGCTCCCTGATTGCTGTGAGGGTTTCTGATCACTTGGGAACCCATGTGGGCACAGGCAACTGGGTTGCGGCTGGCCTAGTGGGCATTCAAGGGACAGTCTAGAGAAAGAGGGGGACCCCAATCCCGGTAACAAAGTGATCCCAGGTGACAGCAGCCGGGTGGCCTGCNGCAGCCCCGCCCCTCCCCGTACAGCCCCGCCCCCTCCCCAAACCCCGGTAGAGATCAGGCTGACACTTCTAAAGGACAGCCAGTCTGATCACAGAACGGGATCCAAGACGAATCCTGGTCTAGGGTTCAGCGTGGCAGGCCAAACGGCCCGTCACATCTGAAAATACCCTTTGTCTCCCTCTCTGTAACTGACTGTCAGCTGAATACGCAACCTTTGTGTTACTGTGAACCCAGTTCCTTTGATAGATGTATTCCCTTCACCTAATAAGCTGTTTCCCACTATACCCCCAACCCATATGTTTGCCCTCTCTGTGTTTATCACTATTGTTTCTTTGTCTATACATCAATATATAGTTTTATAGCTGTTTTTAAATGTCTGGTATATCTCTCACTCTTTATCCCCCCTCCCACCTTGTCCTATCCACTCCCACCTATTCCATGCCCCCTCATATGTACCTGCCCTACATTTCCTCATTTTATATATTTCTACTGGCTACACTATATGCCTGAGGAAGGGCCCTCTGTCGCCCGAAATCTTGTTTATTTCCAACAACAACAGTTGGTCCAATAAAAGATATCATTTAAACAAGTTTGTTTCTCTAATTATTTTTTTCCCAAATGTTATGGTGACGTTTACCTCAGTCTGGTCCTGAGCCAATGAGATCCACAGCTTGGAGTTTAAAACATGTCTTTTTTATCATTAACTATCCCACAGCACAAGTACAAAGAAGGTATTTCATAAAAAGGTAGCATAGCCAGTAGAAATTCTCTGTGGTATTCTTTTTTGTATACTTCTCTCATGTCTCCAGTTACTGATCTATTTCTCAAGTTACATAGTCACAGTAATTGTAATAATACCACTACAATCAAATATAAATTCAGAAGATCACTTTGTCAGTTGGTGAAAACGGTCATAGCTCTTTTTATTTCAACTTAAAACTACACCAATTTACATCTGCAGAGAATTTAGATCTTAGCTTTTCAAGCCAGGAGAGACCTTGACAATTATCTAGTCTGACTTTCACTCATATTCCACTCTTGTATCTTGTATTCCACTCCCTGAAATTTACTGGATAAACCTGGAAATACTTTTTAGAATAGGGAGCTTCTACAATCTAGCTTTTTGCCCATTTTCGGTTAAAAAAACACAACACAACTTTTTAACACTGCAGTCTTTGTTTCACATGGGACAAATTATGCAGTAAGATTATCCCTGAAGCAAAGATCACTCTGTCAGGAAAACACATTCATCCCAATTGACTGAATCTGATAATAAAGGACACAGTATTCTCACCAGATGGAGTTGGTGAAAAGCACTCCTGGCCACCACCACAACTTGGTGATCCAGGCACAGCAACAGATCCAAGAACACCCAAGGCTACGAGCCTGAGTGACCCGGAGAGACTCAATGACAGGGGTCCATATATCCTCCGGGCCACAAGGCCAGCCAGCCATCATCACTTCAATCTTGTCTGGATTTGGCTTCAAAAAGCTCACCCGCATCTAGTCTTCGACAGTAACCAGGCACTGGGTAAAAATCAACACCTGTCTCTGCATAGCTGGGGGCATGGTGGGATCAAAAACAGCGCCCTGAAGCACTCTGAAATCCCAACACATATACGCAGAGCTCACTGTTCTTCCAGAATCATCCAGAAGCATGCAGAGGGGCAACCTGGCTGTGCTCCAACAGTAGTGTGCTTGAAATCTAGAGTCAAAGTTGGAAGGGATCCTGACAGGTGGATGTCCAGCTTCTTTTTTAAAACCTCCAGCGACGGAGAGTCTACAGTCTCCTTAGGTAGCTTGTTCCATTGCCTAACAGCTCTTGCTGTTAGGAAGTTTTTTTCTAATAGCTAGCGGAAATGTACCTTGAGCCCATTGTTTTGAGTCCTGTCCTCTGTACCAATGCAGAAGAGTTCCTTGCCATCTTCTTGATGGCAGTCCTTTAGATAGCTGAAGACTGCTATCTACCACACCACCACTAGCTCGTGTGCATTCAGTGGCAGAAGCAAAGCCTTTATAATGTTGATCAATATAATGTGCCTTGGGTACAATAGTGCAGAATATGGGTAAAAACAGATGCGACAGCATTACACCACCATCAAGACCATGGTCGGGAACCCGCTGCTGACATAGCCAAGGTCAGCTCAGGTCACAAGACACACGAGTGTGGTCAGGAGAGCTGTCAAACAGACATGCTGGGGGCAAACCCTACCCCCCCACACACACACATCATTCCCAGCATCCTACCCCCCCCCACCCATGACAGACAGTCATGGCATCTAATCACAGACCGCCATGGTGGCCACTCATGGCTGCCCCCCAGATTGGGAACAGCAGTCTAAACAATTATGATAGCCGGCTGTAGCCTGCTCCTGGCCTGGGTGGGCGGTAGCCCGGGCTGTGACCTCAGCCATTTGCCACCGCGAGAGTCCAGGCTAGCCACCAACATATCTCGGGTCAGTCCAGGCTAATGTCAAGCAGCCCAACCACACACGACAGTGGACTGCGGGTTAAAGCAGACCAGAATGGATTACAGGTGGCTACTGTTATGTATGTTTTTACCCTGTGTCTACATTTTTACTTGAATGAAATACAATTTTTTTTAAAAAAATAGCTTCCTCAGGGCTAAGGGAATTTGTCTGAGAGCAGGTAATCAGTCCCTGGTAGAAATAGTCCTGCTTGAGCAACACAAGCTAAGCTACCACTTGACTATATATTTTGGACAGGGTTGGGGGGGAACAAGTTATGCGTGTTCCTGTGTTTGATTTTTCATAATGGATCATTAATTTTTAACTATAAACATTTGCTACAACAGTAAAGCTTCCAACAGCACAACTTAAACATATTTATCGCAAAAGAGCTAATGTAGTAAAAAGTTGCATTGTGTCACAGACTTGACCTCCTGAGTGTAAATTTATGTAACCACGCCACAAATATGAAACAACTAACTCCTGCACATTTTATTATGACATCATGTAATTCATACTTGAATATTTTTACAAATCTGAATTCTTTTCTCCTGTGCAATTCTTTTCCTCTTCTCATTCCCTCCAGCTTGTCAGTTACACTTTTAAAATTATTTATACTCCCTACTGTACATAATATAATGTTATGCACGTCATGGTTCTTCTGTCTTATGCACTTTACTGACATCCTTTCCCCCACCCTTTCCTATTATGATGTTAGAGCTGAAACTTCTTATAGGCTCCCTTGTGTTTTACGTTAGTTGAAATGCTCTCTCCAAATATTTTATTAGCAGATATAACTGAATCAGAAATACTGTAAGAATATCAGAAACCACTTCTATCTTATTATTTATTATTATTTCCTAGATTTATACCCCGCCCCTCCTGAGAACAGCTCAGGGCGGCTTCCAGCAATAAAATATACATAAAATACATATAAAATAATCTAAATGCATCAATACAATATAAAAATATTAAACAGGACCCGGGCAACATTAAGACAATAAATAGGGTAGGGGAGATTAAAAAACCCATTAGCCCCCCTCCCCAAAGGCCTGGGCGAACAGCCAGGTTTTACAGTTTCGCCAGAATGACAACAGGCTTGGGGCCAGGCGAGCTTCCTCCGGAAGGGAGTTTCAAAGGCGCAGCCTGGCCACCGAGAATGCTCTCTCCATTGTGGCCCCCCACTTAACGCGGGGGACCTCCAGGAAGGCACCCCTGGCAGACCGAAGGAGACGCTCTGGGGCACAGAGGGCGAGGCGGTCCCTGAGGTACGAGGGGCCAAGACCATGAAGAGCCTTATAAATCAGCAACAAAACCTCAAACCTAGCTCAGCACGCTATTGGCAACCAGTGCAGAGTCCGGAACAAGGTGTAATGTGCTCCCAGCATCCCATCCCCGAAAAGAGACAGACCACCGCATTCTGCACTAGCTGCAACCTCTGAACCAAGAACAAGGGAAGCCCCACGTAGAGCGCGTTGCAGTAGTCCAGCCTCGAGGTGATAAAGGCATGGATGAGGGAGGCCAGGTCCGGGCTGGAGTCGAACGGACACAGCCTCCGCACCAGATGCAACTGGCGGAAAGCAGCCTTTGTGACTGCCGCTACCTGCCGCTCCAGGCAGAGATCCGCGTCCAATATCACCCCCAGACTCTGGACCTGCTGAGCTGTAGGAGAGCGAACCCCCCCAATCAGGGGGGCCACTACCTCCCTTGCTCTCCCCACCAACATCACCTCCGTCTTATTGGGGTTGAGCTTCAGTCTGCTCTGCCACATCCATTCTGCCACGGCCTCCAGACACTGGAATAGCAACGAGAGAGCAGGGTCTGGGTCAGTTGAAAAAGAGAGGTACAGCTGAGTATCATCAGCATATTGGTGACATTGCACCCCAAACCCTCTCACGACCTCCCCCAAGGGCTGCATATATACATTCAACAATAATAGAGACAGAATGGAACCCTGCGGAACGCCTCATGATAAAGTGCATGATGTACAAGTGCATGATATCTGCATGATGTACAAACACAGAGATAAAAAGAATTGTGCAAGTCTGCAAAGAATGATAAAACAATTCAACAGCTGGCTTTCACTGACTGCAGTACAGAAAAAATGTTTTAAAACCGCAAAAAAGAATTAGAAAAATGAAAAAGTGAACACTGTTCCGTATGACAGTTATTACTGACAAAGTTAAGACAATGGTGGTTAGGGAATAAACAATAGAATTTGGTTTACCATAATCTAATATATTTATTACATATGTGATCTGTGAATGGCTTCTGTGTATCATTAGTAAAAAAAATATTAGGGATATGCAAACAGAACCAGGTTTGGATGTTCAGCTGTTAGGTGGTTTGGGTCGAACTTTGAGTTCAGATTCGGTCTTTAGTTTGGTGCAATCAGGAACTGAAAATGATATTTGGTTTTTGAAATGAAGGGAGAAAACTGAAAAACATATTTCCGGCTATAACATTTTTGTTTCTTATTCACATTTGATGAAATTTGGGGGCACTATGTGTACCAAAATTGGAAACAATTCGATAAAGAGACCTGATTTCAGAAGCAATTGAATGTTGTGATTTTAATAAAAGTTCCATACACATTCATGGCTGCAACCTCTTTATCTTGCATCCAGTGTTCATGAAGCTTGTACATATTATGTCCCTCCATATGCTTAATACTTCTGCCAATTTTCAGAAAGAGTGAATAAAAAGTCCCAAGGGTATAAGATATTAACCTGAAAATACATTTCTAGCTGTAACATTTTGATATTCCATTCTGTTTACAGACTATTTGGCAAGAATGTATCAAATACCTTTCCTGCCATTTCAGCAAATGTACAGGAGTGTTTGATAAAGGGACCCAATTACATAAGCAATTGAAGTTGCCCCTGTGAAGATCATTATTCAGATGAATATCAGCATATTCAGTGCCAGTCAGGGGCAGGCACCCTGCATGATGGGGGGAGAGAGACTGTAGGAGGAAGGATGTGGAGCAACCCCAAAGACTGACAGACACATTCAATGGCCAAACACATTACTGCAAGCTTCTAGCTTTACAGGACCAATTGGTAGTGGCTTCGAGGTGGGCATAGGGGGCGGCCCTGAGGCGGGCATAAGCAACATAACTGGGACTTCTGAGATAGCATCCCAGCAGTCAGGAGACATAGTTTAAACACATCCAGGCTGGCCAATTATCATCACAATCACATCCTGCAGCACTGAGACAGAGGACATAAGAGAATCTCTATTGACTCTTTCCTAAACAGATGCTTCTGACTTCCCAGAAACAAGTGGGGGAGATATGTTGGGATGGTCCAAGCACAGAATGAGGATATTTGGTTGACATTTCTGTTGGCCAATTCGCATCACAAACCGATCTTATACCACAGTGACGTAAGAGAATCCCAGGCATATGCCCCTTCTCTACATATGTTGTACGGGCATATAAAATTGGGACCCTTTATAAAATCTTTCTTATATTTGGCAGGGATGATCATGAAAGTGTAATATATAGCCCTACCAAATGTCATGTACACTGATTGGACTACAAAGATGTTATAGTCAGACATACATTTATATGTTAATTGTTTATACCACCAAGACCCTTTTTCCAATCCTTCCGAAATTTGGCAAAAATAATAAATATGGAAAGGGGTATAAACTGGACAGGTTTCACCTACATTAGATGTGAGGCAAAGAAGTTACAGCTAAGAATGTATATGTAGAATATTGCAAAATACAATAATTCAACCGCTTCTAAAATCGGATTCCTTTATCCAATCGTTTCGAGATTTGGTACACATAATGCTTTCTATTGGAGGTATAGGCACCCCACTGTTCAGCTACATAGCCTAAAAAACAAAAACGTTACAGCCAATAATGTGTTCTTCATTAAAACCAATGGAAATTCAATTTCGAACTCACCAAATACATCTGAACCAAACGTTCGAATTCGAGTTCGGTTCTCACATTCGGTTTGGTTGACAAAACTATTCAAGTTGAGTCCGAACTCCGAACTTCTGAACCGCGTTCGCCCATCCCTAAAAAATATGTTGAGATTCCCTAAAGCTCCAGATTTCTAACAAGATTATTGATTTGAAACCTTGGGTATTTTCAGACAAGACACTCTCCACCCACCTCCCACCCACTATACATGATACATGGCACCCATAGGTCAACACTGCAGCCCTGTAGCATGTATATTTTATTATTTATTTATTTCTATGGATTTATTAGCTGCACTCTCCTGCCACAGCAACTCAGGGTGGCATACAACACAATATCAAACTTATACAAAAATCAGTAATAATAAACAATCAGTATTCAATAACAACAATCATATAAAACAATTATAAAATCTCAACTGAAGCCAAAAAAAAAACCCCATGTATAGTGGGTATTGCGTGGAGAGTGTCTTGTCTGAAAATGCCCTTTGGCTCTTTTTACACAGGTGGCACACATGCAGAAATCTGGGTGTTCATGCATGGATGCTGCCTGTGTAAATCCCCCAGTGGGGGTGGGTGGGTTCATACATGTGTGCTCCCGCATACACGCATGCAAACCCACCTCCACCCATCCCCCATGCACAGAGTGACTGGCAAAAACAGCAGTTGCTCTGTGCGTGTTGATGAGTGTACGCCTGTCTACACCCCACCCACTCACCGCACACGGATTGCGGCACTCACCAACACACCCACCCACACCGCAGCCCATATAAAAAGGGCCAGAGTATCCCAAGAAAACTATTTTTCTTTTATTACTGCTTAAAATGTTTGTTCTCCAATAATGGAGGTAAAACAATACCACATGATTTACTTAAGTAAACCATCTCGAAGTACAGATTTACAAACTCAGCTTAGCATTACAGTTTTCATGCCATCTATTTAGCAACTCTAGAAGACACCAAATTACATGATACTGTCATTTTTAAGGACGCTATATTGCTCTGGACATTACTGGATCAAACTTTTGATGAAAAATCCAACTTCAATTTTGTCAGGTTTTGGTAAAAGTTTTGTTTGAAATTTTTTCATCAAAATTTGTAATACGAAAAAAGGGCAAAATTCTAAATTCCATCATTTTTTAATATTAAAAATTTTGAAATTTTTGCAGAAGCCAAACTGTCACAGAAATTTCAGACTGAAAATATTTTCAGTTTTAAAATCAATTTAAATTTTATATAATAGTGAAATCTTTGTTTTGGCCAAATATGATTGCTCCATATCAATAACTGAGAATTCAAATGTTTTGCCTCAGAGTCAATATATTAAGAAGAACCATCACACTCCTGGTTAGAGAACCTGGTTCAGCAGCTAAAAGGCTATTAGACCACTCAACTTAAAACCTCTCCTTAATGTTCTAGTTTCCCACAGCATAATTGGAAAAACCTACAGTTTTATCACTAGGGGCATGCATTCATTTTAGTTATTTTGAATAACTAAAAAATTTTTTAAAAACTAAAAAAAAAATAGTCTGAAAAATTTCAGAGAAAAAAGAAAATTTTGGGGGGGAAACAAAAATTTGGGGCCATATAGTTCAGGCTATAGCTTCTTTGTTTTTCATTCAATTAGCATGAAATTTGGACATATTTTACCCTTCATCCAAGGGATCCCTACCAAATTTCAGAAAGACTGGATAAAGCGTCCACATTTTATAAGCAATTGAAGTTTCATGATTTTAACAGAACTTAAAGAGAGGTTTAACAGCAGTTAAAGAAGTTGTGCGTGCATGTCTGGATGTTGCCTCTTTGTTTTCCATCCAATCTAGATGAAATCTGGACAGATGGTACCCTTTACCCAAGGGACTATACAAGCCAAATTTCAGAAAGATTGGATAAAGCGTCCCAATTACAGAAGCATCATGGTTTATGCATGCAGTTCTGGTCACAATGTCTTTGCTTCCCATCCAATGTGGATGAAAGTTGGACAGATTGTACCCCTTACCCAAGGGATCATTCCTGCCAGATTTCAGAAAGTTTGGATAAAAGGTCCTGATGATTTTGTAAGCAATTGAACATTTGTGATTGAAGCTGTGCAAATAGTCCTGAAAATTTGGGAACAAAAACAAATTTTTCAGAACATAACTGGGACTTAAGGCAGCAAGGCAGAAGGGAGGGGGAAGCTGCCAAGCAATCAAGAGACATGATTGACGCATCCAGGTTGGCCAATTGGCATCCCAAACACATGCTGCAGCACTGTGACAGAGGACATAAGAAAATTCTTTATTGACTCTTTCCTAAGCAGAGGATTCCAACCTCCCAGTAACAAGCAGAGGGGTTGGGGTATGTACAGCACAGAATGAAGATTCGTGGTTGACATTTTTGCTGGCCATTTGGCATCACAAACACATCTTGAACCACTGTGATAAACATAAGGGAAACCCTGGTATGGACTCATTCTCTGGAGATGCTTATCAGGCTTCCAAATTTCCAGGATCCTTTGGGTGAGAGGTACAATCTGTCCAAATTTCATCTAAATTGGATGGGAAGCAAAGAAGTTATAACCAGAAATGAATGCACAAACAATGATGTTTCCAAAATTGGGAGTTTTTATACAACCTTTCCAAAATTTAGCAAGAATTATTCCTTTGATAAGGGGTACAAACTAACCAAATTTTATCCAAATTGTATGGAAAACAAAGAAGTTTCAGCCGGAAATGCATGTGCAACTTCTTTAACCTCTGTTAAACCTCTCTTGAACTTCTATTAAAATTACAAAACTTAATTTGCTTATAAAATCAGGACCCTTTATCCTATCCTTCTGAAATTTGGCAGGGATGATATCTTGGCTAAGGGATACATTCTTTCAAAATGTCATGGAAATGGATGATAAATGAAGACATTAAAGCCGGACATCCATTTTCCATTAAAACTAATTGAAAACTAAAATGAAACTTAAAAACAAATGAAAATTAATAACAAACTAAAAGAAAAAGAAAAACCTAAAAATGTTGTGCACACCACTATTTATCACCCACAGAACACAAACATTTGCCCCAATACAAGGTCCATGTGCATGTCTGTACCAAATCTCCCTTTGTGCATGCACACACAGTGTGTGAACGCATGGTATCCCAGGCAAAGTCCCCCACCTCCCTTTGCATCACTACCTAGCAGAGGGAGAGTTGGGGCTACAGCAGTGGATGGTGGCACAGTCAGGAGGTGGGGAGATTCACCTGAATCGCCAGGTGCAGGGGTAGGTTTGGTCCTCAGGTGTGCAGAAACCTTAAATTGTGACCTTAGAGTCTTATCACTTGCAGTGTTTTCCTACACATAATGCTTGCCACTGTTCGAGTCACTTAACATGGAAGCAAGCATTGGCCACACACAGCCTGGAGCAACCGATACAGTGAACACAGGTTTGCATAGGTTTTTTCCATGGAACATATCCAGAGAACTTCTCAGCAAACCCATGGAGCAGCCGAAAACATGACACAGAATCAGCATTTAATAATTTATTTTTTCAGCTCCCTCCACCTCCACCAAATGATGCTCAGAGTGCTTTGCAGCATAAAAATACAATATATAGTCCAGTTAAAATATAAATCTGTATAAAAACAATTTAAAAGGGGAAAGTAATGGGAGAGGAAAAGACATTAAGAAGAACCAATAGTGGATCCTAAAATCACTTGGAGAATAAATAGGTCTTTGGGTGTGTTTTAAAGGTGATGAGGGAGGAACAGAAATAGAAATCTAGAGGGAGCAAGTTCCACACCGAGGGGCCCACCACAGAAAAGGCCCTGATCACCCACAAACGTAAGGCAAGATGGCAGAAAGAGTGGGTGGTTTCTGAGAGCAGATAACCATCAGCATGAGGTTCTGGAGTTCCCCTTGACATGGAAATTAGTCCACCAAGCCACCATAGAGTTCACGGAAATTTGAGCAGTCACTCCAGTTTGTGGGAGAGGAAAACATGGCTTGGCTCTACCTCCTCATTTCAAGAAGTGTCCCAGCTGCTTGCAAAGCAATTGTTCAGACTCCATTCCCTGCGTGCTGAGACTGACAAAGCCAGCAGCCGATCAGTGAAATTGACAAAGTCCAAAGTAAACTGGCTGCCTTAAATACTTCTCCCCCTCCCCACCCCCACCCCCCCCCCCCAAAAAAAAACAACCCAGCAAGGAAAGGAAAGCTTTGGGTTCTGGTAGGCAGAGTCCATAGCATGGCAGCAATTAAACACGGGAGTGCAGAGCTGATTTTTCCCCTGGGAACATATAGGGTAGGGGTGGAGAACCTTCCCCCCCCCCCCCCCCATGAGCTATTCGAAACATTAGTACAAGCTCTGAAGGCTGCGTAGATGGAGCGGGGTGGAGCTGCTTATAGGATGCACTCAGGAAGTCAAGGGTCCCGATCATGGATCTGTGCTATGGACTGGTCCTCTGTCTTTGGATGCATGCCCTCATCTCTGCTCCCTTTCCTCAAGTTCTGTTTTTCAGTGATTTGAGGTAGAAGCTAAATCCAGGGACCAAATCCAAGAGCTGGAATGGAACCACATAAAAACTAACCATGGTTCACTTTGGGCCTCTGGGCTAGAGGTTTCCCATTCCTGGTATAGGCTCTGAGCCACCCACAGTTGAATACCAAACAGCTAGCCTGATGAAAATTTCTAACCAGTGCACAGAACGTTTCCAAGAAAATTTGTCCCTTGACTTATACACTCTCTTGGTCTGTCCCAGTGAGCAAATCTTGCTAAATAAATTGTTGAGAAAAGAAAAGAACATACTTCTTTGCTGGGTACCACACACTGTGTACCATCTGATTAGGAACAGTGAGTGCGAGATCAGAAGGCAGTGGGGAAAGAGAGGAAAGACCATCAAGAGACACTCCACTGTGTGCCTCTGAACTAAAGTGATACACCAGACAAAAGATTTCCCCCTGGATCTCAGAATCTCTTTAGACATTTGAGGCAGAGTTCATCTCTGGACATTTGAGTACAGATAAGGATATTATGAATGTTATGACCCATTGCATATCTGCAAAGCTTTATATACAGAGCAGACTAGGTAATTTTGGAACATTGTGTTCTGTGGTGTAGTTACCATTAATCTCAGTTTATGACCGCACACTTTTCCAGCTTTAGATAATATCTGGCAGTGAGTACAATGGGAAAGATGCTGTGAAGGCAGACTAAGATTATCTCCCAGTTAAAATGATGGAAGGCTGAGATAATGTGTTCTTTTTCTGTCTGTGTTGCCTATGCACGTACTAATTTTAAACTGCAGGTCCACAGAGCTGTTGTCCTGAAATTCAGTTATTCAAAAGTGCTGCTCCTTTGGATAGCTTAACATGTGTTTCTTCCAACTTGTTTCTATATAAAGTCGTATTTCTTGACACAACATGTTCTATATCAGTCTTTGCCTTCTCAGCATGTTAACTTCTGTCATAAGATTAGCAAATTAAGCTAAATCACATAGCATCACCATTCAAAAATGAAATGCCACAAAGGGTAAAAACAAACATTACCATGGTGCGGTGGCAACCCAGCCCAGGGTGGAAAGCTGCAGAAGGCACGGTTCTGACCAGTTTGGGCCGCAAAACAAACATGCCCATGGCTGTGGGCCGGGAAAGAAACAGGAATGTGCAGCCAGCCTCACCCCAGCACTGCAGCCAGCACCGTACCCCACCCCTCCACCATAGTGGAGTCATGGGCAGCCATGGTGGCCAATGACAGACGGCCATGGTAATCCCTAACCTGGACCATGTCCGTTGACCACACAGACCAAACAGACATAATAGACGGCTGTGGCCCAGTCTGAGGTTTTTCAAGATCAGGGCCCAGGCTAGCCACTGACACAATCTGGGGCAATCCTGGGCCAACATCTGACAGTGCCTGCATAAACATGCAGGTTCGGTTCGGTTCAAAACAAGCCACAGTGGGCTGCCATCAGGTCCGTTTTTACCCACTATGATATTCAGTGTGATAACTAAAGAGGTGGGCCTCAGTGGACTATGTACCTCTTTGTAACAGGGTGGTGCTTGCCAGGCATAAGTCTAGTCCAGATTCGGGCCCTACACAAACCAGTGTTTCTAGGGTATTAGCTCAATATTGTTTATTCACATAATACAGTTCACTAGAGTCCTTTGGGCCAAGCTCTCTCTGGCTTACCCTTTATAGTCCAGCTTCACATATATTCCTTCTGTGCTGGCTGTCACAATCTTCCCAGTCAGGGTTCCAACTTTGGCTAGTTCTGGGACTTTCACAGGAACTCATGGCTTAGCTTCTCTGGTCAGCAGCTTACACTCAACTGACCTCTCTCTGGCTCTGCTGCTTTCTTTTGTAGCCTGGGTCTAACACAGCTACTTCCTGTCAGCAGCCATTTTGTGCTGGGACAGCAGCCATTTTAGCTGTCTTAAAGGCATACAGCCTCTTGTGGCGCCAAACTCTTCAACACTGCTGCCCCCCAAATGTCCCCAATTCAATCCTCTTTCTCCCCGCCCCCCCCCAACCAGTGGACATGTCCTCTCTCCTGAAATAGTGTCACCTCTTTGCCCTCCAGCTGCAAGACCTTCGGGCTCATTCTCATCGCCCGTTCTACAAGCGGGTTGTGTGATGGGGTTTGTGGTGCGAGCAAACTTGTGCAAATCAACACTGACAGCACAGGTTCAGTGGTTTGGGCTAGCAAAAGTAAGCCAGTCTCCAGACTAATGATGAAGGAAGTGGAGCTTTTGTGGTAGCCCAACCTGGTGGTTTCTGCCACCCAGCAGACACCACAACAGACCATTCTGAGAATCCAGGGTTGCATAGTTAGTGACTTTTCTTAAAAGAAAATATTTGAGAATGAAGGTGGAATTAGCTTAGAGTGGGTGCATGTACACATATGAGCATAAACCCTATACAAATTATAAACGGCAATTGCTTACCAACATTAACAATGAAACCAGATACCAGAAAACTTTAGTGTATTACGAATCTGCTTTTTTAAGAAATGTTTTTTCACTGTGGTATCTTAAGTGCTGAATTTTTCACCAATATTATTATGGCCATTCTATTTCTAGCTTCTCCATGGCTACACATCCCTCATCACATTATGAAGCCATTCCACCATATGCACTAGTATCATTTTGGCCAAACATTTCTCCAAATGTCAGGTTTTTAAAAATGGAGACTGACTTGTGCCAACAAAGCATGTTAGACCATAAATTGGGATGTATAGTTGAGCGGTTTTGAAGATAAATATGTCCACAAACCTAGGTGTATATTGCACACACATGCATGCAGGCATATGCTATGAACATAGGGATTATTCAAGTTCTAGGTTTGGCCTTAAGTTTATTAGTCTCACGCACAAACAATATTTGGTTGCCTCCTTGCAGTGACGTATTGCATTTTATTGCATCTGCGAAACTGTAACTTTTATATTTATTAATAATCTATTGTGTAAATAAAGAACAAGAATGGAAGGATAACCAATGAAGTTTATTTTCAATGGAGATTAAGTTCAATTAGACATGAAAAAAAGTTTGGATTTACTAATACAAAATTTTCCTCCTGCATGTATTATTTCCTGTTTCGTTCTTTTTTCTCTGTGTTATTCATGTATTCAAATGGTAGTTGTTGTATTTCATTGACAGAAAGGGCTTCAAAATACTGTGATGAAACAGGAAATTGGTTCCAACATCCTGAGAGCAATCGAACTTGGTCCAACTACACACTGTGTAATTCTTTCACCACTGAGAAATTGAAGGTAGGTTTCGATTAACATTTCAGAATTGCCTGAGAATATTACATTTCAGTGGATTATAATATGCAGTGGATTGTAACAACAGGCCTAAACAAAACTTGAACAGGCAGAGAGAGCCCTTGACTTCAATGGTGCTCCACCAGCACACAATGGGTGTTTTCAGATGTTACGGGATCACGGTGAACCACAGTGAATACCCACCTGTGGTCACCGTGTCCCGAACGTCTGTTTGGCGGCCGCCAGATGTTCGCCACAGTGAATCCCCACATAGGGTCTGTTTGAACCACGCTTCCCGGGCTAGCCGGGGGAATGTCCTGGGAAGTGTGGTCAAACGGACCCCGGGCAGGGACCAACGAAAAGTAACGTCTGGCCGCGCGCCACGGCCCGACGCGGCGGCCGCAATGGCCCCGCCGCCAGCCCGTCTCCTCAGAGGGCGGGCGGTGGGGTGCGTGGAGGGGGCGGGGCCGTGCGGCCGCACGTTGCGCCGCGCAGCCCCGCCCCCTCCCACATTCCCCGCCGGGATCCCCCCGTCACGTCTGCTATGGCATGACGGGGTGACCCCAGGGGGGAATGGATCAGGTGCTTTCGGTACGGGGCCAAAGGGCCCCGTAACGTCTGAAATCACCCAACCACAGCCTTACTCTTTGTCATCTTCAGTGAAAGAGCTTCTCCCATTACATCATGGCAAGCTGCCATTCACCTCTTTAGTGCTGCTGTTATTGCTATATACACTTAAGATGAAGTGGTCCTCTCCTCATTGAAGTCAATAGTAAGTTTGTCTGGACTTCAGTGGAGCCAGGATTTCACCTAGATTTGCTATAATTCAGCAGAGTGTCATGTAAATTCAGGGCTTGTATTTGAGAAGTGCCGAACACCAATATATTCAAAAAGCTGCCTTCACTAGATATTTGGGCTCTTCAGCACCTGGCTGTCATGGTCAGGTACTTCAAGGTTTTGTGATGGAGCACTCCAGGAATGATTTTATGGAGATGTTTGTCTCTCAGTCTTGCAAAGGCTAATTCATGTGCTCAGTGCTTCCACACTAAGAGTAGCTGCATAAACTTCATTGGAGTAATACATAAAGTTAAGCATGTGTATAAGTCTTTGCATAACTAGGGTCTTACTTTAATTCATATACAGAATATATATACAGAATAACTCATATACCTACTATAAATTTGAAGATATTGTAATCAAATTTGTTACAAAGACTGGAAAAAGAATACACAGAATAATTAAATGATAAAATCAAATTACATTTGTATAGACTTTTTTTAAAAACTTGACATGTATTCTTCTAACAAATCTATGTGCTAAAACAAAACAATATGTCTCTTCCGTATATTTTGAAATTTATTGTGCTGCTGTTTGTCTTTACTTTAAATCTATGGTAAGTTAATTCATATTTGTTGGAACCATTTCAACTTTTCATTCTGTTCTGCTGAGAAATGCAGGCATGATGTGATTTTCTTTCCCATAAGGAAAAGCAGGTGGAAAGTTGAATTGGTTCAAAGGATTTCTAGCGTGTTACAAATACTTTCACGTCCAAGACATATAACATATAATGAAATTTTAAAAATCACCCAAAGTGACAGTATCTAACTATTTTAGTACCTAAAATAGTAGAGCAATGAGTAGAGGAAAGAATTAGTGTTGATGAAGCACTATGCATTAAATATTAGTTCTTCTAATTTCATTTTAAAAATTAAATGATTTGCTAAATGTTTTTACTCATTTATCACATTCTCAACCTAGGCTGAGAATTTAATAAATAGATCTGTGGTCAATTTATTTGGATAACTTTTTTCCACATATATTTAAATGAAAATCATATTCATTTGTTTTTCATACACTAGTGAAGATGTTGCTTAATGATTCACTTTAAACTATACTAAGAATCTTAGATCAGTTGAGAGTCATTCTCTTGGGCTCAGTCTGAAAATGACTCAAATTGAATTTTCACAAACAAGATTCTTTGTCCTTTGTTAAAGCCTTATATCCATGGAATTAATATAAAGAGAACACACCAGGCAGAGATTGTTTCCTTATATATGCTTAATATTATACACATGAGTTGTCCCAGAGGGGTCAGTGGAGCTACTAGTGTCTTTACTGTATATAAGTAGGCTAGGATAGAAAGTTGAAACAGTTTTTACAAGTTGGAAAAATGGAATGTGAACAATAAAATGAAATTCCATTTGGGCAAATGGAAGGTAATACACATAGGGTAGAAAAGCCAAAGACATGAATACAAAATGTGGGATAACTGAATCAGCAGTAGTACTGCTGAGAAAGAAATAGAAGTAGTTGTGCATCACAGACTAAACAAAAGTTAGCAGCGTGATGCTGTTGCAAAGAAAGCAAATTCTAATTTAGGTTGCATCAACAGAAGAGTTAGAACCTTTTAAAATGGACGCCCACCCCTCGCCCACATGTGCGACTGGGTGGGTGAGGGGAGAGTTGTCCATGTGACTGCCAGTGGGAATGGGTGGGGTGCGTGCATGCTTCCGCACTCCACCCAACTCCATCGATCCCCCACACAGAGGCATTGGGGGAAATGGAGGTGCTTCCGTGCGTGGAGATGGACGGAGGTGGGTTGGCATATGTGTGATGGGCTGCCCATGCACCACCCATGCACCGTGACCTCCACCAATCCCTCCCCCCCCACCACCACAGCTCTTCCCAGGCCTGTGTGAAAGGGGCCTTAGGAGGCATTACACCACTGTATTCAGCTGTGGTTAGGTCCCAGGTGGAATGCTCTGTTCAGTTTTGGACACCCCATTTTAAGGAGAATATAGAAACGCTGGAGAGGCTGCAGAAGAAAGCAACAAGAATAGTAAAGGTTTTGGAACACAAATAATATGAGGAGATGTTTATTGTATTTATTTTTAGAATTTTGCTACCCCACCCCTCCTGCCACAGGCAGCTCGGGGTGGCCAGGCTTACACTTTGTTAAAAGGCCTGGGTATGTTTAACTTGTGGGGGAAAGAAGTCCAAGGGGATCTTTCTACAAATATTTGAAAAGGCTGCCATAAAGAAGGTTGAGAACAACTGTTCTCCCTTGCTACAGAGCAAAGGACAAGAGACAATGGGACCAAGTTAAAGAAGACAGATTTAAACTGACAATCAGGAAAAACTACTACTACTCATTTCTATAGCCCTACTAGGCATACACAGCACTTTACAGACACAGATTTTTGAAGACAGGTCCCTGCCCAGTGTGCTTCCAATCTAAGATGGACACAGTTGAGGGGAACACAAGGACAGACATACACACTCCCAGGTGTTGGTTTTTTTGGGTTTTTTTACAGATGGGGAACTGAGCCTGACACTTGCCCAAGGCCACCCAGTGAGTTTATGGCTAGGGCAGGATTCAAACCCTGGATTTGCAGAACCAAGTTCAGCATCTTGTCCACTACACCACATTAGCACTCTCCTGTCTAAAGGAAAGCCAGGCAATGGGACAGTAGAGGTGTGCACCAGGGGCCCATGTCATTTTCATTTTTGTTATTTAAATATGTCATTTTAATTTTCATAAATATCAAATTTTCATTTTTGTTTTTGCTTTTGTTTTCCATTGTGATTATGCCTCCAATGGAAGGCATTATGTGTACCAAATTCCAAAATGATTGGATAAAGGAATCCAATTTTATAAGCAGTTGAATTATATTATTTTGCAAAAATCTTCATATACATTCTTAGCTGTAACTTCTTTACAACACATTTAATGTAGATGAAACTTGGCACATGTATAGCCTTTCACATAGTTACAATCTCTGCCAACTTTCAGAAGACTTGGATAAAGGGTCCTGGTGGTATAAGCAATTAACTTATAAATGTATGTCTGGCTAACATCTTTGTAGTCCAACCACTGTACATAACATTTGTCAAGCCTGTATATCATACTTTCAGGATTATCTCTGCCAAATATCAGAAAGATGTGATAAAGGGTCCCAATTTTATATGCCTGCACATAAGATCGGTCTGTGATGCCAATGGGCCAGCAGAAATGTCAACCAAATATCCTCATTCTGTGCTGTGACCATCCCATCATTTCTCCCCCACTTGTTACTGGGAAGTCAGAAGCATCTGTTTAGGAAAGCGCCAATAGAGATTCTCTGATGTCCTTTGTCACAGTGCTGAAGGATGTGATTGTGAGGATAATTGACCAGCCTGGATATGTAAGCTATGTCTCCTGATTTATGGGATGCTATCCCCAAAGTCCCAGTTATGTCCCTTCTATACCCACCTGAGGGCCGCCCCCTATGCCCGCCTCAAAGCCACTACTCATTGGTCCTGTAAAGCTGGAAGCATGCAGTAATTGGCCAGTGAATGTGTCAGTCTTCTGGGTTGCTTCCCATCCTCTCTCCTACAGCCTCCCTCCCCCTGCCATGCCAGGTGCCTGCCTCTGACTGTCACTACATGTGCTGCTGTTTATCTGAATAATTGTCTTCAAGGGGACAACTTCAATTGCTTATATAATTGTGTACCTTTATCATATTGTCCTGTAGTTTGGCAGAGATGACAGGGAAGGTATGTGATGCATTCCTGCCAAATATCTTGTAAACAGGATGGAATATAAAAATGGTACAGCTGGAAATGTATTTTCAAGTTAATGTCACATACCATCAGGACCCTTCCTCCAATCTTTCTGAAAATTGGCAGGAGTGTTAAGCTTGTGGAGGGACATAACATTAACAGCACTCATGCAAACTGGGTGGAAGATAAAGAAGTTGTAGCCATGAATGTGTATGGAGTTTCTTAAAATCACAAGATTCCATTCCTTTTAAAATTAGTTCCCTGTATCTAATCCTTTCGATAATTGCTACACATAGTGCCCTCCATTGGGGGTACAATCTCCCCAAGATTCATCAGAATTGAATAAGAATAAAAAACATTATAGCCAGAAATACGTTTTTCAGTTTTTTCTCTTTAATTCAAAAACAAAAAGTCGTTTTCATTTCTATTTTAATTATTTGTCATTTTCCTTATTGCAATAATGATAATGAAAATGATAATTTTCATTGTTGTTATTGTAATAACAAAAACAACATGCACACCCCTATGGAACAGGCTACCAAGAGAAGCTATGGATATTTTCAGAAGTGACACTACCACACTTAACCACACAACCCCACCCCAGGGTCACAACCACCATCACTTCCGTTGGCAGCTGACAGATGTTAACCATGCTTTGCCCCGAACTATGGTAGCAGTTACCACCAGTTGTGATCCTGTAAAATTGTGGGGGACAGCCGGTGGTAAGCACTACCTCAGTTCAGGGCAAAGTGTGGTAAGGTGCACCGTCATGTCTGTTCTGGGTACCAGCCTACGCCAGGGCAGGGTGGCGGTCATTACCCTGAATTGGGTCTAAGCGTGGTAGTGTCACTTCTGGAAATACCCCATGGCGAGGACTGAAAACCTGGTTCTGATTCCGTCGGAACTGGGCATTTCATTTGGTCTGAATGGAAATCAGAACCAACTGTCATTCTGACCAAAATACTAATAGCAAACATGTTGCTATTATCTATTAGGCATGCTTTCCAGAAGAACTTTGAAGATTATTCAGGCAAACTGCAGATAAAATTCAAAGGAAAATAACACACATGTTAGGATCCCACTGCAGCCAATGAATAAGTAAATAGAAAATGTGCTAAGAGTCCATTGCTGCCAAGTTGTACTCCAACTCCTCTGACCTAAGTTCTTTGAAAATTTTCTTTCATTGAAAGATCAATTTCTTGAATATGCTGATACTTTTCTAAACCTGTGAACAGGAGGTAATAATAATAATTTTTATATAGCACCCCCGTCATGGCACTTGGAATGCTTTACATAGGGCAATTTAACACAACTTCTAATCTGCACAACAACCCTGTAAAGTAGGCTAGGCTGAGAGACTATTATGACTGGCCCAAGGTCACCCAGTGTGCTTCTGGCTAAGGCAACACTTGAACAAGGGCCTTTCTAGACCTCCCCATCCAGGTACTGTGCACTTAGCCACTACACCACACTGGCTCTCAATTTATATTTATTTCCAGGTATTTATTTCCTGAAGTTTCCCCTCCTAATATATAATTTCCTCAAGCTAAGAAATATGGAATTGAATAAACTTGTTTTAGGAACATTGCATACTGAAGATGAAAAACTATGTGAAAGTTTTGTGAGCTGGCATTTTACAAATATTAAATGAGAAATGATGCAGTAAGACATCATTACTAAAACTTAACTTTTGCCTTGAATTAAAAGGAAATAAAAAGATTCTGAGGACATTGGAGATAGCAGTTCGTAAACCGTTACTAGATGCATCACATGCTGTACATTTGACAGTCCAATGCATTCAGATTTGCCTTCATTTTTATTTTTTAGAGATCTGCATAGAACAGACATGCAGTATGCTAATATGGTGTTATCACAAATGCTATTGCTGATCCTGAGGTAATATAATAAAATGCCTTCACAGCCGTAAAATGAATGTTTAACAGTCTGAACAGGTTTCAGTCTTTGAAGAAGTCGTTCTCACACACACACACACACACACACACACACACACACACACACACACACACACCTGTCACTTAAGCTTGTCACCACCCTTAAAAAAGATCACCCAAGATGAGAGTATCTAACTATTTTAGTACTTAAAATAGTGGAACAATAAGTTAGTGCTCCAGTTTGTACTGGAGATATCAATATCAGAAAATCTTTTGTCTCTGTAATTAACACTTTAGTTTTCCAAATATGAAAAATATACTACAAAATATTAGTCTAAGGAAAGGATTCAAGTTGATGAAGTACTATGCATTAAATATTAGTTCTTTGAATTTCATACAAAAAATTAAATTATTTACTAAATGTTTTTATTCATTTATCACATTCTGAACCTGCACACTCTAGGAGCAGGAGGGAGCGGAATTGAAGAAACTCGAATAAATAAAATAAATAAATAATGCTCCTTTGTCTTCTAGGAGTTTCATAATGTACAACATTGGGTATTTTTACATGTGACAGCTTTTCAGCAGCCACGCTTAAAGCCTGCCCAGGGTGAGAGCATTCTGGTGGCCAGGGCTGGGGAGGTGGCAGTGAGAGGGTGGGGGACATGCAGACACGGATCTGCATGACCCTGCATCCCATGCTGTTCAGCATGGCCCCACCTCCTTCCTGACAGGCGGGTGCGGCAGCCTATGAGGCCGCCATGCCTTCCGGCCACTGGCCGGGGTTAGGTAGAGCAGGTCATTGGGCATGATGGCCCGCTCTATCACGGTCCAGTGTAGGCTTCCCCAGACAGTGGCAGAGTTTAATCCGGGATGTGCACTGGCAGGGAGCTCCCGCCCGTGGTTAACATCTGGCGGGCAGGAGCAGACGTGACACCATCGCTGATGGCCATGCTGGGGTAAACGTGGCCATTTGAAAATACCCATTAACAACAAACCATACAATTTGGGGATGGCTTGCAGTTTAACTATGTTCCGGCCAAGAAGATGTATTAACTAGAAAGCAAAAATAACTTTAGTAAACTGTTATAAGTGATGAGGAGCATCCATTTTAAAAATCCTAACTGAAAAGTTAAGAACGTTATCCAGATCTCATCCCATCTCACCCAAATTTTCTCTAGTGTTTAGAAGTGTGCATGTTGTTTTCGTTATTACAATAACGATAACAAAAATTGTCATTTACATTATCGTTATTGCAATAACAAAAATTACAAAAAATAATGAAAATAAAAACGAAAACAACATTTTGTTTTTGAAATAAAGGGAAACACTGAAAAACATATTTCTGACTAGAACGTTTTTGTTTCTTATTCAATTGTGATGACATTTGGGAATCTGGTACCCCCAATGGAGGATATTATGTGTACCACTTTATGAAACGATTTGATAAAGGGAACTGATTTTAGAAGCAATTAAATGTTGTGATTTTAAGAAAAACTCCATACACATTCATGGCTACAACTTCTTTATTGTATTTTCTTTAGTCGTTGGTCGCTGCTTTTTTTGATTGTATTGTTTGATAGTTTGTTTGTGGTTTTTTCTTGCAATGACCTGTGGCCACGCAATTTAATAAAATTATTATTTAATAAAATTATTATTATTACAACTTCTTTATCTTCCATCCAATTTGCATGACACCTGTGAATATCATGTCCCTCCACGTGCATAACACTCCTTCCAGTTCTCAGAAAGATTGGATACAGGGTTCTTACGGTATAAGCCATTAACATGAAAATACATTTCCAGCTGTAACATTTGTATATTCCACCCTGATTACAAGATATATGTCAGGAATCTATCACATACAGTCCCTGTCATCTCTGCCAAACTACAGGACAATTTGATAAAGGGACCCAATTTTATAAGCATTTGACGTTGTCCCCTTGAAGACCATTATTCAGATAAATAACAGCACATTCAGTGCCAGTCAGAGGCAGGCACATGGCATGGCATGGGGAGAGAGGCTGTAGGAGGGAGGATGTGGAGAAACCCAAAAGACTGACATACACATTCACTGGCCAACGAAAACTGCATGCTTCCAGCTTTACAGGACCAACGAGTGGTGGCTTCGAGGTGGGCATAGGGGGTGGCCCACAGGCGGACATAGAAGGGACATAACTGGGACTTTGAGGATCGCATCCCAGAAATCAGGAGACATAGTTTACACATCCAGGCTGGCCAATTATCATCACAATCACATCCTGCAGCACTGTGACAAAGGACATCAGAGAATCTCTATTGGCTCTTTCCTAAACAGATGCTTCTGACTTCCCAGTAACAAGTGGGGGAGAGATGTTGGGATAGTCACAACCCAGAATGAGGATATTTGGTAGGGATGGGAGAACACGATTCGGATGTTCAGAGTTTGGAATGAACTCGGTCTGTTCGGACATCTGAACCAAACTCTCGAACGACCAAACAGTTCTGTTGTGTTTGGAGGCAGGAAAAACAGCTTTCCGGGGCTGAAAATTAGGTTTTGATTTCATTTAGGTTTCGATTTCACTATTTTTGAATGTTCGGCCAAGTTCGGCCAAACCAAACTCGGCTGAAAGGAAACATCGAACCCAAACTCGGGTTTCGAACTGAACATCCAAACTGCATTCTGTTCACCCATCCCTAATATTTGGTTGACATTTCTACTGGCCAATTGGCATCACAAACCGATATTATACCACAGTGACATATAAGAGAATCTCTGGCATAGGCTCATTCTCCGCATATGCTGTTCAGGCATATAAAATTGGGACCTTTTATCACATCTTTCTGATATGTGGCAGAGATGATCATGAAAATGTGATATAGTTCCCTGCCACATTTCATGTACACTGGTTGGACTACAAAGATGTTACAGTCAGACATACATTTATAAGTTAATTGCTTATACCACCAGGATCCTGTATCAAATCCTCAGAGGTAGTAAATATGAGAAGGGGAATAGACATGCCAAGTTTCATCTATATTAAATGTAAGGCAAAAAAGTTACACCTAAGAACGTATATGAAGATGTTTACAAAATAAATTAATTCAACAGCTTCTGAAATTGGATTCCTTTATCCAATCCTTTTGCATAACCCTAACCCTAAAGAAAATACAATAAAGAATTTGGTACACATAATGACTTCTTTTGAAGGTATAAGCACACCAAGTGTCAGCCACATATAGTGAAAAACAAAAAGGTTACAGCTGAAAATGCTTTCCATTGACACCAATGAAAAATGAAAGCAAAAACGAAAATGACAATTTGATATTTTTGAAAACAAGAACGACATTTAAATAACGAAAATGAAAAACAAAAACGACACGGGCCCCTATTGCACATCTCTACTAGAGTTAGAGTGCTTTCAAATGTCACACCTACCACCTGGGAACCCCAGTGGCAGCACTTTAGTTTGGCCTCTGATTGACCATATGGTGGCAGACATCCATCAATAATGTGTTTGGCCACTGTATAAGGACATGGAATTGAAAGACCCTCCTTTACACTATTTGTAAATCAGTTCACATCCAGTTGATAGGCCTGGAGCCTGAATCTCATTTATATTAATGTTCCTTTGTCATGCACTGGTAATCTAAAACAGCTTACTGTAAACGAGAATCATATCTCCATTGCTGCTCACACTGAATCAATGAGAAGCAGAAGCAAGCGGAATGGGTGTACCACAGCAAGTCTACTTAAGAAAATACACACCTGAAATAAGAAACTAGTTTTCAAAAGTAGTTTTTATGGTTTGTTTTTTTATAAAGCTGGTTGATGTGTAAAGTATGCTCATAACTCCAACAGAGTAACAAAAAGTAGGGATGGGCGAACGTGGTTCGGAAGTTCAGACCGAACTCGAATAGTTCAGTCGACTGAACCGAACTTGCGAACCGAATTCAAACGTTCAGTTCGGATGCGTTCGGTGAGTTCGGAATTTAATTTCCATTGGTTTCCATGGAAAACACATTATTATCTGTAACGTTTTTGTTTTTTATGCTATCTGGCTGAACAATGGGATGCCTATACTTCCAATAGAAAGCATTATGTGTCCCAAATTTCAAAATGATTGGATAATGGAATCCGATTTTAGAAGCAGTTGAATTATTGTATTTTGCAATATTCTACATATACGTTCTTAGCTGTAATTTCTTTGCCTCACATCTAATGTAGGTGAAACTTGTCCAGTTTATACCCCTTCCCAGATTTACTATCTTTGCCAAATGTCAGAAGGATTGGAAAAAGGGTCTTGGTAGTATAAGCAATTAACATATAAATGTATATCTGACTATAACATCTTTGTAGTCCAACCAGTGTACATGACATTTTGCAGGGCTATATATTACACTTTCATGATCATATATGCCAAATATCAGAAAGATTTTATAAAGGTTCCCAATTTTATATGCCTGTACAACATATGTAGAGAAGGGGCCTATGCCTGTGATTCTCTTATGTCAGTGTGGTATAAGATCGGTTTGTGATGCAAATTGGCCAACAGATATGTCAACCAAATATCCTCATTCTGTGCTGGGACCATCCCAACAAATCTCTCCCACTTTTTTCTGGGAAGTCAGAAGCATCTGTTTAGGAAAGAGTCAATGTCCTCTGTCTCAGTGCTGCAGGATGTGATTGTGATGATAACTGGACAGCCTGGATGTGTTTAAACTATGTCTCATGACTGCTGGGATGCTATCTCAGAAGTCCCAGTTATGTTGCTTATGCCTGCCTCAGGGCCGCCCCCTATGCCCGCCTCAAAGCCACTACTAGTTGGTCCTGTAAAGCTAGAAGCTTGCAGTAATGGGTATTTTCAGACGTTACGAGATCACGGTGAATACCCACCTGTGGTCACCGTGTCTCGAACGTCTGTTTGGCGGCCGCCAGATGTTCGCCACGGTGAATACCCACATGGGGTCAATTTGAACCACGCTTCCCGGGCTAGCCGGGGGAATGTCCCGGGAAGCGTGGTCAAAAAGATCCCCAGCGGGGACCAAAAAAAAGTAATGTCTGGCCGGTTGCCACGGCCCGGGATCCCCGGCGGGATCCCGGGCCATGGCGCTTACGGCCCGACGCGGCGGCCGCAGTGGCCCCGCCGCCCGCCCGTCTCCCTGGAGAGCGGGCGGCGGGGTGTGTGGAGGGGGCGGGGCCGTGCAGCTGCAAGTTGCGCTGTGCGGCCCCGCCCCCTCCCACATTCCCCGCTGGGATCTCCCCGGCACGTCTGCTATGGTGTTACGGGGTGATCCCGGGGGGGAATGATTTCGGTACGGGGCCAAAGGGCCCCGTAACGTCTGAAATCACCCAATGTGTTTGGCCATTGAATGTGTCTGTCAGTCTTTGGGGTTGCTCCACATCCTTCCTCCTACAGTCTCTCTCCCCCCATCATGCAGGGTGCCTGCTTCTGACTGGCACTGAATATGTTGATATTCATCTGAATAATTATCTTCACGGGGACAACATCAATTGCTTATATAATTGGGTCCCTTTATCAAACTCTCCTGTGCATTTGCTGAAATGGCAGGAAAGGTATTTGATACATTCTTGCCAAATATTTTGTAAACATAATGGTATATCAAAATGTTACAGCTGGAAAAGTATTTTGAGGTTAATGTCTTATAACCTTGTGACCCTTTATCCAATCTTTCTGAAAATTGGCAGAAGTATTAAGCATATGGAGGGACATAATATGCACATGTTTCATGAATATTGGATGCAAGATAAAGAAGTTGTAGTCATGAACGTGTATGGAGCTTTTCTTAAAATCACAACGTTCAATTGCTTCTGAAATTGGTACACATAGTGCTATGTGTATCTATTGGTACACATAGTGTCCTCCATCGGGGGTATAATACCCCCAAATTTCATCAAACTTGAAAAAGAAACAAAAATGTTATAGCTGAAAATATGTTTTTCAGTTTTTTCCCTTTATTTTAAAAAACAAATGTCATTTTCAGTTCCTGATTGCACGGAACTAAAGACCGAACCGAGCCCGACCGAACCAAATACCGAATCTGAACTCAAAGTTCAACCCAAACCACCGAATAGCCAAACATCTGAACCTGGTTCTGTTTGCACATCCCTAACAAAAAGCACAATTAATGATGTTGATGCTAGATGCTAAATGAAGATGACAGAGCTAAAGCTATCATATAGAACACCCCCTTTTCCCTCTCTTCTTCCCACATTGGCTGCTTTCGAACAAGGTCGTGTCTCCCATGATTTCTTGTTTCTCTGATTTTCCTGCAATCTTAAAATCACAGTTTATTTTCTGGGCACCCTTTTCACAAGACATGTCTCCCACAATTTTGTTCTTTTCATGTTTTCACTAATCACAAAAGGACCATTAAAATAACACTTTTCCAGATGTTGGCACATGTGGAGAGGCTAAAATGTTGCTGTTATCTGTTAGGCATGCCTAATAGATAACATCTACATCTACCATTCTCATGAGTGCAAATTTCATACAATTTTTGTCCTCCTTCTACCCTGCGCCTGCTACCTGACTGACCTCAGAGTATCTACAATCTGGCAGTGGGTTGAAATTAACGAGCTGTCAGAGTGAGGAGAAATTAACAAGATGGCTGAAATTTAACTAGCCAGGAACAAACCATGGCTCTGCTGGCTTTCAAGCCTGCTATCCTGTGATTGAAATAATGGCAGGTATTCCCACATTCCAAATTTTGCACAACTATTAACACCCATCACTGTAAGAGTAGGATTTCAAAGCCTGATAATGCACGAGCACTCAACCCCTAACTTGCAGGATAAGCTCAGAACAGTATTGAAATATTTATTGAGCGTTTAGCCATTCACAAATTTAAACAAAAAATAAAATCAATGACATAATAAAAAGTAAAGAGAATAGAACCATACAAATTAAGAGTTCAGCAATGTTGCTCTAAGACATGATGCCAAAAAAGCACAAGTATCAACAGATTTAATATATATTAAATTCTCTGAGGCCAGCAAAATCCCAAGCTTTTGGACAATGGGAAGAAAATCTCTCTTATTTAATAAAGGCAATATCCATTCGGTCCTTAGGTCTCTGTAAAACTGACAAGAAAACAGCACATTAATCAGGTCTTCAACTTCATTTGAGTTCCAAGGGCAGAGCCAGTTGCCATAGGGCTGCTTGGCATAGTGGCCTCTCGCAGAATAGTTATTGTACTCATGGGGTATTTTCAGACGTGACGGGGCCAGTATTGCTCCCATCACGGAATCACCAATTGATCTCCCACCAGGATCAAAATGGCACGGCCAACAGACGTGTCGGCTGAGCCCGGCGGGAAATCGGGGGAGGGGCTGGGGCTGTGCGGCCAACATGCGGCCGCACATCCTCACCCCACCACGCTCCCTAGGCCACCCGCCCCCTGGGAGACAGGTGGGCACCGTGGCCAATGCGGCCACAGCACCCACCTGCCCCCCAGGGCATTCACCATGGCCCGGAATCAGCGGCGGGCATGGCCGCTGATTGCGGGCCATGGTCACGGGACAGACGTGACGATCCTGTTGATCATGGATGGGAATCTCACTGCCATGGTCCTGGCAGGAGGGTCGTTTGCGTGGTCAATGAGATTCTTACCCGTGATTCACGGGCGTGAACATCTGGCGGGAATCACCTGTTGGGCCAACAGCCGTTACAGTGCCTTGCTCACCATGTGGGTATTCACCGTGGTTGAGCGTGGGATCGTAACGTCTGAAAATACTCATGCATGCAGTTAAATTGCAGGATCAAACTACAATCCTGCAATTAGCATCTTGTGTGAAAGCAGCCATTGTCAGAAATACAGGAAAAACAGGAAAAAGGGTGATAGTGAAGAGAATGAAACAATGGCTAAAATGCTGGTACTTTGTAGAGGAGGACACACTTTAAGAACCAGCACATTTGATTATATAAAAAGAAATAAGAAAAGGGAACAATAGAAGAATGCAAGCTTCTTCTTTTAAAATATGCCTAGAAGAAGAGCTAAACACATCAAAATGCTGGTAAAATATAAGTCCTTTCATTAAACATGCTAATATTAAAGTCTTCCATCCTACCAACTTCCTACTATTGCTCAGAGTTAGTTGGAATTTAGGGGTTTGCTTGTGAATAAATATGAAGTTCAAATATTGTAGCATTCACTAGACAGTATTGATGCCTATGTTTTTTATTTTAACAGTTAGTTGACAACAAAGTATTACAGGTAGGCAGAGATCTAAGCTAAACTGGTGCTTGAGTCTTCTCTCACTTATGCTCATTTAACATTGCTGTTCAGGGAATTGTTCTGAATTTCTGCTTATCCGAGAGCAGGCTTATCCCATAGACTTCACCAGGGTTACTCTTTATTTAACACTGGTGTAAGTTGTGGGGAGATTCAGGCACAGCAATTTTCAGCAGGACCAAATATCTCTGCAAGATGTTTTTTTCAAATGACATTTTTATTTTGAGCATTGTTTGCAGTACAGACCAGTTTTTCTCTTACTTTTTAATAAATATAAAACTGTTCTTTTAAAGTCAGTGGGAGTGTTGCCATTGACATCAGCAGAGCAGTAGCAGGCTCCCTATGTGCTAAAACCATTCAATGTCACATCATTAGTTTTATGCCTTTAACGTCATTGTGATTATTGCAATGAAAATTCTTATGAATAAAAAGAAGTGAAAATTAATTGGCTGATCTTGCACATTTCTGCTCACAAGAATAAATAAAATTGCTGCCTGCCAGACCATCACATTTGTCTCTTTTTATTCCAGATGGCATTCATACTTTACTATATGGCTATAGTAGGCCATACTTTGTCTATAACTTCACTGTTGATTTCCCTGGGAATTTTCTTCTATTTCAAGTAAGTGTTTCTTACAGCATCTACTTTCTTCTTTTCTCTGACATAGCTGAGGTGTTCATATTTATGGTAATTCCTTCTTCCTGTATCTAACACAATAATAAATTAGTCAACCTCATTTATGTCAAATATATCCTAAACCAGAGTTGCTCACCAGGAGAAGATCACTCCAATGTACAAAGATCTTTCATGGGTGTATATCCTTTATAATGGCCCCTACTCTACCTTCTCTACTGTTGGCATGGAGAATGTGACCAGTAAAAAGGTAGTGTGGCTGGGGCTTCTTTAGGCCTCATCCATTCTCTGGCTGCCTTTTGGCCCTCAAAGCCTATTGATACCTATCACACTATCAAGCGATCTGACTAGGCTGTGGTTTTTAAATTACCACCCTGGAGCTTAATTATGCGCTCATGAGTCAAAGCTGAAGATATAGGCCATTGACATCAATGGATCTAGTAGACCAAGGGTAAAAACAGACATGACAGCGGCCCACTTTGTCATGTTTTGGCCCAGTGTTTTAGACAAGTGCCTCCTCACCCATCGTGCACGTTGCAGCGCTGCACAGGGTGCCAATGCGGCCCTGCAACATGCATGATAGGTGGGGAGGCGCTTATCTAAAAACATCCCACATCTGTGCAGGCACCACCAGATGTTGGCCTGGGATTGCCCTGGGCCATGTTGGCGGCTAGCCCATGCTCTGACTTCGGGAAAATTCTGAAGTCACATCCTGGGATAAAGCCCACCTGACCGGGCCAAAGCAGGCCTCAGCAGGCTATTATGTCTGTTTGGGCTGGCAGACATGGCCCAGATCAGGTCCACCATAGCGAGCCACCATTGGTTGCCCATCATGGTGTGGGGGGGGGGCTCTGGGCACTACATGGGGGCAGCTGGCTGCACATTGGTGGTTCTCCCTGCTCTTCCTGGACCTTGGCAGCGAGCATATCTGTTCTGCAGACCAACTCGCCCCAGACTGTCTCTGCTGTGACTTTCTGGACTGGGTTGTCGCTTTGCAGCCATCACTTCTGTTTTAACCCTAAGTGGTAAAGGAGGGTATAGTCATAGTTTGAAACACTTTGAGAGTCATAAAGGCAAATGAATAGGACTAGATAGGCACTCTGTGCCTATTAAAATACATGTTGCTGATGTGCGTAAGCTTAATAAGAGAAATCAAGTCTTCAAAACAAATTTATCATGACGTGTCTGTCAAGGTAAGATGAAGATATTTGAATTTCAGCATTTTCTTCAGATTAGTCTCCATAACTTTAACTACAATAAAACTTGCACAGAACTATTTGAGGTCTGAATAGGGTCCCCTGTGCTTAGTAATGAAATACTGCAGTTTGCAGATGACCTGGTACTTATTTCACAGACAGCCAAGGGGCTGAAACAAAGGCTGGGGGAATATTGTGCCCAGAATGGTCTTTCACCTAACCCCTCAAAATCTAAGGTTATGGTTATGGGGGGGGGGACGGAAACCACCAAAACAGTGGAAAATAGATCACCAACCACTTGAAGTGGTGCAGTCCTTTACCTAGCTGGGCGTGACCTTTGCAGGTAGGGGTACCTGGGCTAAACATATCCAGGTGCGGACAGCAAGAGCAGCCCAGTTAGTGGGTGTGTTGGGTAGGGCGGCTAGAATATCGCAGGGTGTCTCATTGTCAACGCATTTGGGTGTTTATAAAACAAAGATTCCGCCTGCGGCGGTATTCGGGCTTGATATTATTCTTTATCCATTGATCGCCCCCTTGGAAAGGGTGCAGAATGCATTTCTGCGTCGAATACTCCAAGTGGGGAGCGACATGCCAGCTTCAATTCTGAGAGCAGAGACTGGCATTTTCTCTATCAGTGTACATGCTAAACTTACGGTGATACGCTATTGGGTAAGACTGCTCACTCAACGTGAGTGTTCACTTCCACGACAGTGTTTACAGGAGGAGCTGGTAAATACAGGCCCTAGAGGCTATCCATGGCTTAGATATTTGGAATATCTGATCCAGAGTCTTGGGTTCTCTATTACCCATTTTGCTGGTAGATCATTAATGGGGATCAAAAAAGAAATACAGGTCAGATTAGAAGATATTGAGCGCCAGGAGGATATAGCGGCCTTGGGGAACTGGAGGGTGGCCCCCTGGCTTATGTTGGCGAAGCCAGTGTGGGGGCTGGAGGCATACTTGAATAGCCTTATGAACAGTGATCTCCGCAGAAGCTATACGCTATTACGATTCCAGCAAGTGCTAACTGCTGTGGTCGAAGGGCGACGGAAGGGGGTGGTTTATGCAAGACGCCTATGCACGTGCTTCCACGGAGAGGTCGAAACGGTGGAGCATTTTTTGTTAACCTGCTCCTACTATAATGATTTAAGGGCAGTATGGCTCCAACCACTAATTGATGGGGTAGTATATTCAGAGCCAGGCCAGGGGTACAAAAGGCTCCTTTCCCTAACAAGGTTGGAAGAGGTTGTGGCATTGGCAACTTTTGACTGGTTCGCCTCCAAGAAACAGAGGGTGGTTAAAGCAGAGCTATGAGGCATTGAGGGACTAGGCTTTGGAGTAGTCAAACAAGTAGGGTGCTATGCTAGCGAGATGACAATCTTTGTAAAGTGGTGTATTATGTATTTTTGTTCGTAACTCCATTGTATCGGAATGGCCAGGGCGTAAAAGTACAAATAAGCAAATAACAAATGCTTTGCTGTTCGATCGGACAACTTAGCTAGTGGGGGGGGGCTTCTTCTGTCTAGCAGATAAGCTATCCTTCCCCATGTTAGTGGGTTATAGAAAGTAGCCTTGTATTATATTTGTTTTAAAAATTTAGGAGGAGGCTCGATCTTTTATTATTTAGGATTTTAGCTAGTGTAGTGTGTGCATCCGCTGAGGTATCGATTTGTTTTATTATGGCATTTAACATTGGGCATTTTGCTGAGGTAGTACTTACCCTTTATGGCATTGCATATTCCTTTTGTCCTTTTTAGTTGTGTCAATAGAGTATTTATGTGCTATTTCATATTGTATTTTATATGAGTCTGTGTAAATAAGTATTTTAAGGGTACAGCGAAAGCTAAACCCATAATAAATAATAATAGTAATGAAATTTAATGACCAGCATATCAAACAGATAAAACAACAAGAGTTATTTCATTTGTTTAGAGGTAGCTAACCACATGATTTTCTTCCACATGAATCCCTTATTGGCTCTTTCCTAAGCAAATGCTTCCAACTTCCTAGAAACAAACAGGGATGTTTATTTATTTATTTATTAATAAAATTTCTACCCCGCCCCTCCTGCCACGCAGCTCGGGGTGGCTTCCAACAAATTTTTTATAAAACACAATAAAAATAATTTAAAACAACCATAAATATTATAAAAATAATTAATACAGGGCAGACTAAAACCAAAATTAGGTGGGGGAATTAAAACCCCACCCTACTCGCCCTCCCTCCCAAAGGCCTGGGCGAACAGCCAGGTCTTACAGTTTTGCCGGAATATTAGTAGGCTAGGGGCCAGGCGAGCTTCCTCCGGAAGGGAGTTCCACAGCCGCGGTCCCACCACCGAGAATGCCCTCTCCATCGTGGCCACCCGCTTAACACGGGGGACCTCCAGGAAGGCTCCCCCGGCAGACCGCAGGAGCCGCTCTGGGGCGCGGAGGGCGAGGCGGTCCCTAAGGCATGAGGGGCCGAGACCGTGTAGGGCTTTATAAACCATCACCAGCACCTTGAACTTGGCTCGGCACGCTATCGGCAGCCAGTGCAGAGCTC
>QEPC01001500.1:1611659-1630574 GCA_003113815.1 Sphenodon punctatus
GTCCCCGTAAGAAGACGAGCCGCCGCATTCTGCACTAGCTGCAGCCTCCGAACCAAGAACAAGGGAAGCCCCACGTAGAACGCGTTGCAGTAGTTGAGCCTCGAGGTGACGAAGGCATGGATGAGGGAGGCCAGGTCCGGGCCGGAGACAAACGGACGCAGCCTGCGTACTACATACAGCTGGCGAAAGGCAGCCTTAGCGACTGCCTCCACCTGCCCCTCCAGATGCAGATCTGCGTCCAACATCACCCCCAGACTCCGAACCTTCAGAGCTACAGGAGGGCAAACCCCCCCAACCAGGGGGGCCACCACCCCCTTCACTCTCCCCACCAACATCACCTCCATCTTGTCGGGGTTAAGCTTCAGTCTGCTCAGCCGCATCCACTCCGCCACGGCCTCCAAACATTGGGAAAGGAACGAGATAGCAACGAGATGTTGGGGTGTGCACAGCACAGAATGAGGATACACGATTGACATTTCTGCTGGCCATGTCTACCCTTTTCCCCTTAAGATGGGTCAATCACACCTAAATTGTATCTGAACTATAGCTCCTACTTAGAATTTTACCAAGATTTTAAATCTGTTCACTATGCCTGTTTTCTTCTGAATGAAGTTTCACTAGTTTGAATTCTGAATATATGAAAAGTGTATGGACCTTAAGGTCCTTAGCTAGTGTAACCCAGCTTTTGCCTTTTAACTTGAATGGAACTACACCAAATTGCACCAACTAAAAATGTGGACCTCCTTAATAGATATAATAATCCAAGTTATACAGACAAGTGCCTTCAACAACCAACACGCACCTGAAAAAGAAGAATGTCTTCTTTTTTAAAAATGCAAATTGGAGCCAAGTCTTAAATGATCAAATTTTTCCATGTTTTAATCTTTTATCCAAAGGTGTCTTTAGGCATAGAAAACACTGACAGCTAACTAAGGCCCCACAGCCAAAGGGAACACGCAGTTGTTCTAAAAGAATTTTTTTAAAAAGAAATAACACAGACACACACATTGTGCTATGTCATGAACACACACGCACACGGTGTTTTCAAACGTGACGGTGGCCCGCTTTACCATACTTTGATCTGGCTTAACCCGTGGGCCACCATTGCATTATTTCCCAGCCACCCAGATGTTGGCACGGGATAGATCCTGGTTGTGGTGGCAGTTAGCACAGGCTGTAACTTGGGAAAGTGTCTGAGTCACAGCCTGTGCTAGCCGCCACCACAGCTGGGATCTGGCCACCCAACTGGGTGTAAAGCAGACTTTCATGTTTGAAACCCCACTTTACTGGACCCGGTCCAGAGTGCCCACCAGTTGAGGATGGATGGACTGTTGGGCACAACACAGGGGCACGGTGGGGCGGACGCACATCTGGGCATCTCCCCAGCGTCTCTGGCAGCGCAGCCCACGTCACATTCGTTCAGGGGCCAGGACCAGTTCCAGCCACAGTGGTGGCCCCACTCTGGACCAGGTTAGTCTGTGAGGGATGCTTGCTGCCATCACGTATAAAAACACCTACCCCCACCCCCACCCCCCACACAAACAGGGAGCTATGCCACATCTCCCTTATTCTCACTTTTTGGTAGGTGGGGGCTCATTCGTCCCTTTTCCCTCCTGACCGCAGGGACCTAAGACAGGAATACACCTTCACATTCTATGACCGTTCACGCAGCCTCATCTACCACCACTGTGGCTTGCTCTGGAGAAGGAAGAGAAAGGGGCAGATCTTACCACCTGACCAATCAAAGATGAGTTTTGCCCCACCAAATCTCCCCCCCCCCAATCTCTCATAGAAGGAAGGGGGACCAGGAATGGATGGGGCTAAGCTCTAATTTCAACTCCAGCAGCTGGGACTGAGCTGGCTGTGTGCGGCAGGGAGCTGAAGACCCACAGAAAGGCTCCTCAGGACAGATTTGGACCACAGGGTGCTTATTGAGAAACACTGTAACTTGGACTGGCAAGTCAAGTATCAAGGTATCCAATCTAGGCTACTAGTGTAAGGGTCCATTTGAAATTTTTATCTAGGGCCCCATAAAACATACAGCTGCTACTACTGTTGTCCAAAATTCAGACCAAACCAACAAAATAGGCTGTGTGGTGCAGTATAAACCTCAAAATAAACAGCTAACCAACACCAAATAATTACAAACCGACAGTTCTTAATAATGAAGACCAAAGCCCCCTATCGTCCAGTAAAGTATATAGACCAGGAGAAATTCCTCAAGAATGTACGGAAAAAGGTACAACACACAGTACAAGCTGTAAAAAGTCCAAAGCACAAATCCTGTGAAGACTTTAGCCCGACGTTTTGCCACTATGTGTCTTCCTCAGGGATTTTACTTCAATCTTCAGGATGTTTTCTTAGTACCACAAACAACAGCACAAAATACTTTACACGGACACACACACACCTCCACCCATCTCCACCTATTGGGCCTCCTCCATTTTTTTGGAGGGCCCTGTGCATGGGTGATGGATTTGAGGTGGGAGTTGCTCAGGAGCACGGACCCCCACCCATCGCCTGCGGTGTTCACACAGATGAACACCAAGCGAACACCCATCCACCCACCCACTGCCAGCCATTTCTACGTACGCCCGCACCAGTGGAACACCCTCCCGCGCACCCGGGGGAGGGGGTGGGCGTCCATGTGAAAGAGTAATTTGAACTTCTGTTGACTTTAATGAGTTGAAGGAAACCTTGGCATCTTGCAGCATGTGACTCTAAGTGAAGGATGCTCTTTGAAAACAGGACGACACAAAAGAGCAGATATGAAAGGAGAGCTGAGCAGAGCGCACGGGTGACAACTACTTGGCAGGAGAAAAATGGCCAATATCATGTAAAATATGCAATCTACTGGAAACTTTAGTTGAGTCAATAATTCCCTCTGTCTTTCTCTCATTTGTCAATAATTGTTTGGTTTTGGTATGGTACATAAGTAGAGGGGGCCATTTTAGGCTAATTGTAGGTGGACTACTCTTGCCTAGATAGATAGATAGATAGATAGATAGATAGAGAGAGAGAGAGAGATTTTATTTCCAGCACTAGCTTATCATCATAGCCAATAAAAATATAATGGACATTTTACAAAATACAAATACAAAGAAATTCACAACACCACAATACCAATCAACTCAACCAATCAAAAACATTATATAGACTACTGCCGAGCCAATAGGTAATTTAGCCAACTTAACTTTTATCACATCTGGTAACAAAACTAAAATTACCATCTAATATCAGCAACTTTCCCGATACTGCTTGGCTAATATAACATAGGATGCGATCGCCCTCATTTCCTGCATTGCGCTGGTAGTCAGCATCCCTAAAATTTTCCCCTCATCCGAGAGGAAATCTTTTTTAGCCCATAGAGGCCTAAGCCAAACTTCCCTTAAATTCTCATGGAAAGTACAGTAGAACAGAAAGTGCCTTAGATCATCCACACCTCCTTCCTCACATGCACAAACCCGAAGAGCATAGGGAATATTGGAAAATCGTCCACGGAGCACAGCCGAGGTAAACAACTGAAAGCGTAGTCTACAAAATTTTACTCTCCGAGTTAGCCCGGGAGACTCATTTTTCTAATGGTAAAGTAAACTCCCTTGTCTTCTCATTAGCATCAGCCTTACATAAGAATGTAAGGATGTATGATAGATTTGAGCTTGTTATATTGGGGGGGTGGAGTGTCAATTTTGAAAGGCAACATTGGTATATTACATTAGTGTGTTTTCACTTAAATTAAACTGACACCAAAATCACTAAAAATCTAATATAGGGTGATTTCAGACGAGACGGGGTGGCATTCGCCCCATCCCGGAATCACCCTTCTGATTCCCCACCGGAATCAGCCTGTCACGTCCAACAGACGTGCCAGCTGATCCCGGTGAGGAATCGGGGAGGGGCTGCGCAGCGCAACATGTGGCCGCATGGCCCCGCCCCCCCACGCTCCCCCGCCGCCTGCCCTCTGGGGAGACGGGTGGGCATCACAACCAATGCGGCCACAGCGACCGCCCGAATTAACCACGGCCAGGAATCCCACCAGGGATTCCGGGCTGTGGTTGCCATCCAGACGAGATGGGCCCCTTCATTGCGGCGGGGGAATCACGTTCACACGATCGGCGCCGGTCCCGGTGAATGTGATTCCCCACCACGACTGAGCATGGCTAACATCTCGGGGGGAACTTCCAGTTCCCCAACAGACGTTACGAGGCCATTCCCCACCACAAGGTATTGACTGTGGTTGAACGTGGTCTCGTAACGTCTGAATATACCCATTGTCTCCTCTTTTGCCACAAGGTCTGCAAATATCTTCCATTGTTTGCTTCTTTTCTTCTCAGTCCTAAAGACAACTGTAATTATTCTGTCTTGTGTAGGAGTGAACATTAGTATTCTATCCCTTGCAAAAGCATGTTCATTTATATAACATACAAAACTTAACTCAGATACAAATATTATGTATTAAGGCTTTCGCTTTTTCACTTCCAGAACGTATTATTTCAAACAGGAAGTTCCAAATATAATGCTCTGCTTAGTCGTAGGATTCATCACAGTTCATATACTTGCAACAGTAGATAAAGAAGGATTTGACCCACACCACAGAAGTTTAGTAAGAAATTGTTAAGAAATCCAGTTATCTCAGAAAGAGAAGCAGCATATAATTTTCATTCACTAAAGAAAATTACTGTTTGCTTGTTGACACAAAATAAAATCTGTCAATTTTCAGAATCAATTTGGGGTTAGAAAAGGGACCAGAACGAGTGCTAATATCAATTAATGAAAAAGCAAAGGCATATTAACATGACAAGATGTTACACAAATTTAAATTTCTTTAATGTATAAATTCATCTATGTTTTTTGTGAGGTTTTTTTTTTAATGGGTGAAAACTCAATATCTGTCAAAACCACAAGATTGGTTCAGGAAAAAAGTTTCAGACCTCTCAGAGAGCTTTACAAACAATAAACAGGAAAAAATAGAGTGTGGAACTAAAATCATTATTTCTAATACATTCAGTACTATTCCTGAACAAGGCATGATCACTCACATCAGCAAAGGATTTTCTTAATGTCTCACTTGAAATTACTCAAGAGACAATGTAATGTGTTTGTTTACATTAAATATTTAGCACCCTGTATGAACATAGTGCTACAACTCTTTGTTAATGGCATGCTCTCACACTAAGAGCTTTAATGTCACCAGAGAGGGGATCATTAAAAAGCCAACAGTTTCTGACACACACTCCACAGTATTATTTCAGCCGGCCACAGCTATAACTACTTCTGCAGCTTATCCGACTTATTGTGTATTTATTGGTATGATTTTAAAATACCATCAGCTCTGTAAAGATAATGAGAAAAGAAGCAACATTTCTGATTATTAGAGGCTGCTGCAGGATCAAAGCTTTGTTGTTTTATCTGTTTGGGTGCCTTTACGTGGATGGCACCCACGGCTCTGCTCCGCCTTACACTCAGGCAGTCTGTCCATGTAAAAGCCAACTGCCAGATGAGCAGGCAGAGCAGAAGCTAGAAGTGCTCTGGTACATCCTGGAGCACTGCCAGCGGAGCGGAGTGAGCCACCCAAATGTGGAGCACTGGCCGGAGGCAGAGTAATGGTCCGTCTACTCAGACAGCTGCTGCAGCTCTGCTCCCAGCCAGGGGTTGCCCCAGGCAATGCCATAGAGCTGCAGGCAGCAGCCTAGAGTGGCAGCCAATCTGCCCACAGCTCTATGGTGTGGGGGAGGGGGCACCATGCAGGTGGACTGCAGATTGCGGCAGCCACCAGGTCAATTTAAAATGGACCCAGGCACGGCTGCAAGCAGCCAGACTTGGGGGTGCACCCCGACTTGCTCCAGGGTTGAGCACCCCCACATCCATCTAAAGACACCCTTTGACTCATGCTCAAGACCATGCATAAGTCATTTAACCTCTCATTGCCTATAATGCATCTCTGAATATGTATCTAACTAGCTGGCAGAGGTTTTCTAATGCTTAGCTAATCAATTGGGGTTTTTAAAATGCTGCGAGTGCGATGCTTTAATGCAGTGTGACATGCACTAAAGGAGGAGAATCAGAAACTCCAATTTCTACTGTGTTCCTTATCACTAAACCCAGATTTCGAACTACAGATATTTACAGATCAGATACAGAACAATACAGGCAAACAAAATGAAAGTATCAAGACAAGCTTGTATTACAGAAGCAGAGCCTTTGGATATAGACAGTGGGGCCAATCTCATGCCCCGCACATGCTGCATGCATCCTGCATGCATACACGTGTGTAAACTGCACAAATGTCCATAGAGCTCATTTACCGTGTGGGACCCATGCAGATCCCACGTGGATTCCACTTGGAATTGCGGCCACTGAACAAAACAACTTGCATATGTAGCGGTTTGTGAACTATAGCACAAATTTATTCCCATCCTACACTGACACAGTCTATCACTTCCAGGGAAATGTGGTTATTGTTTACTTTGGGTATAGTAATGTATGATTAGCAAATCTCATAAATGTTGCAGCATTTGAACTGCTCAAAGATGCACAGTGTGACTATGCAGGAGAGCGGCAGCAATGCAGAGGTGGCAGTGGGGGGTGAGTTTTGGGGGCAGGAGGATTTGTGAAGGTGAGGGGGGCGGCAGGAGAGCAAGGGAGGGTATCAATGGGGCCCTTAAGTCTGGTCCAGGCCTGGGATGTAGGTCCACTCTGAGGTCTTCCTGAGTTCTGTGTATGCTCCAGGAAGCTGACCCAGGCCGTGGAACAGGCCTTCAGGTCTTGCTACTGCCATTACTTCCTCACGTTGCCATGACCCCACCGCTACCCCAGAAGATCAGCCCCACTGTCATCTCTGAAGTGGTACCACCACATACCTGCCACTGTATTCTACCCCCAGGACACAGATAAATCAAGTGAAGTGGGAGAATTTGCTACCCCATCAGGTGTTCGCACAAATATGCCAGAACCCAACAAATTCCTGAAGGGGTTCCCGCATACCTTTCAGGTGCCCCGTGGATAGCAAATCCACTGGCCATTTCAGCCCTAATTGTGACTCATTTGTAATTAGTGATATCATTGCAATTTACTTCTATTTTAAATTACCTTACAAGCAAGCTGAGTCTTGCATCTCCTGTAAAATTTGACTTGAGACATTCACTGTGCACACTTCTGTGTAAAAAAAAATTTAAATTATACTTAGCTCACAGTCATGAAAAGCCCTGAAGATGGAAAAGGGACAATGCGTCCATGCCATAACTTGCAGGATTTCACGCTCACCTCTCCATCAGTCCCAAAAGACTAGTGCAGGGTGTTTTTAGACATAACAGTAAACACTCACAAGCGAGTGGTTACTCTGTCTGATTACTGCCACCAGTTGGATGGCTACATTTCCACTATGAGGTACCCACTCATGGGGGGTACTACAGCCAACACGGACGCCACTGAGAGCGCAAAGCATTTGCAAAAAGTTGGCGCAAGGTCTAAGCAGGGGCCTATTATCAACCACTATGAACAAGGAAGCCAGGAGGGTCTCTCTCTGGTGGCAGCCACTGAAGCAACAGAAGGAAATGGAGCAGCGAGTTCTATAAAGATGAAGGTTCCGAATTTACCCTGAGAGCTCCTTATCACTTGGTCTGGGAAGCATGCATCACCAAAAAAAATGTAAAAACAATTTTAAAAAAAAAATGTGTTGGGTCCCATAGCTGCAATGCCAACCATGTGTTTTCCAAGTGCATGTTGCCAAAGGACATTCTTGAGAAACAGTTGCCAGAATGTGCTTGTTAAAGTGACATCAGACTAAAAAACACTAATTTACAACTTGTGGTACATATTTTTCAGGAGCCTCAGCTGTCAAAGGATAACACTGCATAAGAATTTGTTTTTTTCTTACGTGCTTAACTCTGTGTTTACAATCGCCCACCTCATTGCAGTAGTGCCTAATCCAGGCCTTGTAAAAAGGGATCCCGTAAGTATTGCATGATTCCCTACTTCTACCACATGTATTTAAATGTCCACTATGGATACATGGATAAAATAGTGGTATTTCAAAACAATTATTCTCATTACTTACTCCAGAATCTCTCTCATTGACTTCCATGGTGGTCTTATTCAGTAAACATCTCAAAATTCGATCCATCAAATTGGAGGCTTTGAAAAAAAATTAATTGTGTTAGCAGGGTTACCATACCTTCTCTTTAAAAGAGGACACGTATGAAAAATGCATGTTGCAGGGCTGCAGTGGAATTAGTGCAGCCCTGCAACATGCATTTTTCATACGTATCCTCTTTTAAAGGGGAGGTATGGTAACCCCTATGTGTTAACATAATGACCTAAGAATTTGTATCATCTGTTGATTTGAAAACCATGACATGCTCATTAAAGTGGTGGAGCTTCTATTGACTTTAATAGAGCCTCTGGATACAGTCCTAACGTCATTTCTCAGTAGTCACTCGGAGTAGTCACCTACTGAAGTCAGTGGTGGTTTCAGGAATGTGGCCTAATTCTGTAGTAATACAAAACACTTCACATATAAGTTGGCAAAGAACACGGAGTCAATAGAATTAAAAGTACAAAATAAAACCCATAAAAATCCAATGGAGATTTCTTCAAGTTACTTTTAATGACATTGGTGATAAAATACAATTAAGAGAGCTTTCGTTGTAGAGCATTTTTGATTATGAAATATAAACTAGAAGAAATAACCCTAAATGACACTTTCCTAGCTATGCACCACCACCTGTGGAATATATATTTATTAATTTATTATTATTATGATGCATTTATATAGTACCAGTAGTGTACCTTTTGCTTTAGACGGGAACTCAACTAGTCATGGTTTTCTTTCTTAGGTTTTGTTATTTTAAAAAGTGTTCTTTACAGATTCTGGTCTGGATCCTTGAGATAGCTCAGAAGTAAAAGCAAAGGTGGCATTCATTTACCATTCTGTTGAATGGCCTCTAGGCAGCTCTGCTTTGCTTTGCATAAGTTGCCCAAATGTGTACCCTATGCCAAAGCAGGGGAGACTAGCATAGGAGCTGGTCTGGTGTCTATATACTATTAATGAACAAACAGGGAGCTTTCTCAAGGGTTCGGTCCACAGGGAGACTGGGTGCTTTGTGTAGATAGATCAGGAACCAGGATCTAACCCATTATCTCCATTGTTAATTTTCACTCTATATCCTTCCAACAAAGATGTTAACCAAACACTGGCCAGTACAGCAAAGCACTAATGCAGTTCATGTTCTGTATCATTACTTCCTTTTAGGAAATCATAATAAATTATTTTTGCATCTGTTATTAAGATTACCAGGTGCATTGATTGATAACTCACATAAAAAACAAAATCCATTTAATTCAATGGAGCTATCTATATGCTGCTATAAGATTAGTGACAGGTCCATAATCTGTAAAGTTGTAACAATGCCTTTTTCAGTTGGCTTTCTAGCATGATAGTTTAAGTTATGTTTTAAATTATGTTTTAATCTTTTCTAAATTATCAGGTTTTAAGTTCCAAGCAGTCATCAGAGGGTGATTTCAGACATGACGGGCGGCAGCATTGACCCTGGGCCGTGGGGTGGTTCGGACCACGGGCGGGGGTGAAGGGGCGCGCCAACAGACGTTCGCCCCTTTGTCCCCAGTTGTGGGGACCACTGAACCACGGCCCAGGGTCAATGCTGCCGCCCGTCACGTCTGTTGGGCAACCCCCCCTCCCAGAGGGGGCCGCGCAACGCAGCGTGGGGCCGCACGGCCCCGCCCCCTGCGCTCCCCGGCCACCTGCCCTCCCCGAGACAGGCAGCCGCAGCGGCCTAGCTGGCCGCTACCACCACCCGCCGCCTGCCACCAGGACTCCGGAATGCGGTCAAGGTAAGGTAACAGACGTTACTTTTCCTTCACCGCGTTCTGGATTCCCCCTAACCATGCTTCGTTCGCCGCCATGGTGCAGGAGAACAAAGCATGGTTAGGTTCACCACGGGGGGTGGTTGACTGAGGTGAACATCTGGATGCGAGCAAACTGTTGGAGTGCGGTTTTCAAAGCTGCTACGAGCAGCTTTTCAAACCGCACTCCAACAGTTCAGGTTAGGCTGAAATGTGCGCACTCACCGCATTCAGACCAACCCGGAAGTGCGCGGTGTTTTAAATCGCATGCTGCCGCGGCTGTGCAATTTAAACACACATCTGAATGCCGCCGATGTTTGCTGTAACATCCAGAACTTTCTGTGTGTCTAAATCACTCGTCCAGATCTTAAACATCCGGATCTTTGAACTTCTACGTGAAACTTCTCCCAGAACTTTTGTGTGTAAAAGATTCTCCTGGTAAACGGCTTTGCTCCAGACAGCTGTGGTCATTTGGTTTGGTCAGCCTGTCACGTTTACAGCTGCGGCTACTTTAGGCTGCCTCAGGGCAGTGTTTGTTTGAAGAATGCATTCAGGAACTGCCTCAGGGCAGTGTGTGTGAGAAAAATGAATCCGGAACTTACTTGTGGACTTGTAAACCCAGAAGATTGAAACATCCGGAACTTTAACATGTGTCTAAAAATGGCCACTGGGAAAGTCACTTATGCAATCCATCTATTAGACTGTTATTTTCCTATTCTGGCAATACTAGTTTGCAGATAACATGGCTGAGTGTGGAAAATGAACTTGTCAAGGGACAAGTCCTTATTAAATGTAAAAAAATATTATGAAAAATATGTATGTATATTTAAATTATACTAAAGATGTTCTTTGAAGTTTTCACATTGGGTGAAAAAAGACATGCACATAACTCCGCTTTAACACCATTTTAAGATTTCTTATGCATGTTGCAGGGTTGTATTGGTGCCCTATGCAGCCCTGCAAAATGCATGAGAAATGTTAAAGCAGTGTTAAGGTGGTGTTGAAGTGGCATCTTGCTGCATTTTTCCACCTCCCTCATGTGAATCTTCCCAGATCAACCCAAGCTTGACTAGTACAACATCAGAAATAGACAGGCACACATACCAGAACTATGTAGGATTAATTTACATAACCAAGCAATTAAAAGGCAACAAAACAACCAAACATATTTTCTGTGTAATGACCATATAAAGATTGCGAGTATTCATTCTGACATATGGACACAATTTTAACAAATAAAATCATGTTCTTTCCTCTTGCATTTTTCCTTCCAAGAAGTTTCAGAGAGTAGAATTGTATATATATATTTAGTGCCATGAACAAATTATCCAAAATGAACATAGATTTATGATGGCATCATCATAGGAAGAGGAAGACAAGAAAGACTTAATTTTATCATTTGATGATGATGATGATGATGATGATGATGATGATTGATTAAATATTTATATAACACATGTTGAGGGGGGATACTGAGACATCAGAGACCAGGAAAAAAAGCCCTGGGGACAAAAGATTCCATCTCTTTCAACAGGTTCTTTTAGAGCTTGTCCCTTGGTTATTTTTCTAGTACTGGTTTCAATCCATTTTATGGTTGTTTCATCAATGTAAGATGGTGAGTCAAATTGCTTTTTCAATATATTTGTATTTTATTTACTTTCTTTATTTCTTCTTTGATATTTTCTTCTGTTTTTATTTTTTTTTATTTCATGTGGCTCTGAACTGATGAAAAAGAAAAAGAGTACAAAGCCTAAACTCAATGTTCCAAAATGAAATAAGAGCAAGTAGTTTAAGGGCTAAGAGATAAGGAGAAATGGTGGTATATTTATTGAAAAATGCTGTGCATGGAAATTCTGTTACAGTGTAATTAAAGTAAATAATTAAAGTTAATCATGATATGTGGCACTATAACATGGATTTTGTTTGTTTCTAAACAACAAACTGCGCTTCTCATTAAAGATGTGAAAAATATAAAGCAAATTATCTTTTTAATCCTTTTCAGAGCTTTTGCATATTAATAACGTTGTTTTCCCATATTCTGATAGCAACAGTATGGGAAGTACATTACTGAATATTAATGTGGATATGTGAACATGATGCCCCTGAAATCTGTAAAGATTTGAAGTTAATGAAAAACTAAATAATTTATTAGCTACCATGCAGCAAGATTGGGCCCTCACAACCTTCACCCCCAATTAAAATTAGAAGGGTTGGGTGTTATGGAGCACTGGATTTGTTTGTAAATCACCAGAACTGTAATTTGTATTGTAAGACTTTTTGTAAGTCATCATTGCTTGAGTAATTTGAAACATTTTAATTATCCAGAAATGATATTTGACTTTGTAGTATTGTATTGTAATAACAAAACAGAGCAGCTGTGTGTTTCTATTACGCTCAGCTACATCTTATTTGAAATAATCCTTTCGTATTTTGTATATTAGCTTGTCCCTGGCATAGATAGTATTCCAGTGTATGAGCTATACACTTAGCACTCTTGCACCAGAGACTATCGTAAGAAGAAATGCAGAGGCAAAACCTCCTGAAAGCAGTCTCTCTCAGACAGGTATAAAGGTTCTCAGGGGAGTAGCCACTGTGGTACTATTGGAATAGTCAGGTATTTTCACATGAGAGGGAAAGCCCCCAGAGCCCGTGGTCACTATGTGCCCCATCCCTGCAGCTGCCAACTGCAGCCTCCACACAGGACCACACCAAACAGGCAGGCATTTCTCCCTGCCACAGCTCACCCACAATCCCCCCTCCACCATAGAGTTGTGGTCACTCCTTGAGCACCATAATGCTGATTGAACATGCAATCCTCAACAGACAGGGAGCATGGTGCAGCCCCATGGGCCTCCCTTTGGTGCCCCCCCCCCCCCGGGCAGCACATTACCCTGGATTTGCTCAGGGTTGCCTACACAGCGTACTCCACATTTCTGGTGATGATGCCGTGTGAAGCAGCCCTTCGGCAAACATCAGGCAACCCCACAACACGAGCAGGTGAATCCAGAGCTAATGGGGTGAAAGTGGGGTAGTGTCTCATGTATTAACACCCATCTTTTACTCTCTTCAGGGGCTGACCCACAGTGCCCACTTTGAAAGGTATAGTACACTGAGAGCTCTGGTTTGAAACAGACATACCTCTTTCCCAATCATTAGGCTTTTGCCTTCGTATTGTGCACTGCATACGCTTTACCACACCACAAACATCAGCATCTGCACAGATAATGAATTGTGCCTCACAAAGGAAATCCCACACCTGTTTTTCCCTCTACCCATGTATTAGCATTGCAAACAGTGCATTCGAAATGAAAGAACAGCACCAGCTTCTCAAAAGTTAAAATCTTAAAAAACAGAAAAGCATCGAACAATCATGATGAAAAGGATGTCATAAATATTTCCATCATTCACTCATCAAAGTGAAGCCATTGGAATTGAACTCAAATGAGTTTTTCTCCTCTCCCTATATAAAAATTTGAAGAGTGAATATGAGCAGAGACAGGGAGAGAAAGAGTGATAGTGTGTCCTGATGAAGTGTGGAGAGGAATACTCATATGATTTATGGGACAAAAAGGCAATTGGCTTCCCCTTTTGCCTGAGGGACGAACAGAAATGAGAGCCAAGAAAACAAAGAAAATGGGCAATACTGCAGAAGCAGAAATAACTAGTTCTTTCAGAAGGTAAATGTTACGTTTCTTGTTATCAATGCTGCAGGCAACTTGAGACTTTTGTTGTTTATTATTATTATTTTCTTCCCAATACAGTCTGACAGTTCCCTGAGGTATTTCAGAAATGTAATTGTTTCAGTCACCAGGCCAAATTCTGGTTCTGTTGAAGGTAATGACAAAATTCCTATTAACCTCAGTTTGATCTGTGTTTGCCTCAGTGGTCTAAAACCTCTGCATCAACCACTTTCTGCTAGACCCAGCAAAGATAGAGAAACCACAAAGGAGACAGATGCAGATTCCCTTATCCTGACAACTGCCAGGACCAATTCAGACCCTTGCATAGTTTAGAGCAACACAGGCAGGACAATCCTCCATCATTAAAGTCAGTGGGAGTTTTGCCATTGACTTTAATGGTGGCGGATTGTACTTTGAGACCGATCCCAGCCTCGACTGAACAGTGTCCCACGAGCCACTTGAGGACTAATAGAGCGCAGTGTGCTCTGGGAATGCCACTTAATGTATCTCTGACATACACTACATGCTGGGAACTAACATGGGATTGTACCAAAGCCAAGAGAGTAGAAAGTTTTGTGGGCAGGAAAAAATGTCCTGCCCACTAGAGTCCTGGCCCCTTGAATCCCAGAGGCCTCCATCCTCCCACAAATGTCACCGCACACACGATATTTTGTGTCATCATATAACCTTCAACGCATATTTCATAGCCTAGTTGAGTAGGGCAGCTCATCAAAATCAAGAAGGACGAGATGCATGTTAATATGGACCATTGTCAGTAAAACAGATTCTAAACTCTTCTTGCTCAACTCAGTGGACATTCCAAAGCTTCAGGACTGTGGGATGGATTCATTGGGTGTTTTTAAATAGACGCAGAACCTGGCTGCCCCTGGAGCTTCTCAGAAGGCGCCCCCTCCCATGTCTGCCCGCTTCCAGCCCCACCTGTTTCTGCAACAGATAGGCAGTTTTCCCAGGCCGTGAACTGCCTACACAGCGCTTCTCCTGCCCTCCTTCCCCCTGCACCATAGAGTTGCAGGCGCTTGCCTGACTCCCTAAGCTGCTGCCCTCAACTCTATGGCATTGCTGATGGCAATCCCCATAGTAGCCGTCCACCAAGGAGAAGGACTGCAGCCTCGCCTCTGGCTGGTGCCCCGCCTCACTGGCAGTGCTCCTGGATGTTCCAGAGCATCGCCAGCAGAGCTTCCCTGGAGCAAGCACAGCCTGCCCTGCCTCTGCTCTACCCTGAACACCTGGTGGCCCACCTTTACATGGACTGGGGACCAGCAATTTTAAAAATCTGATTTAAGAAATGTTTTTAATGAAATAAACATTCTTTCATATTACATGAATCAGTATATCAGTGGCGAGAAACTGACTGCACGAAGATAGAGGACACTGATCTCATTGCCTTACTTTGGGGGTTTGTCTTGGGTTGGACAATGAAAATCGAACAGCAGAAGGGATGCCCAGTAAGGTGGATTTTACTAGCAAAGCTGATAAAGAAAGTCAGTTGTTTACAAGATATAGGTTTTTTTTAGTTGCTAATGTCCCTGAAGTGTTTGCTTTCCTTATATGATTTTTGTAAAGGCACCCAGTTTAGAATCTCAGCAGCAAAGATGAATGTAGCCAGTGCTACATAGAATTGTATGCCTTTTGCATTTGCAGTTCTCAGCAGAGGCATTCTCTTTACAGCAGTATGTCAAACAACTGAAGTTAATCCTTGTCAATCTTCCACTGGTTTCTTGAGCTATCATGGTTTGTCCCATTTGCAGTGAGGCAAGAATGATTATTCTGATAATTTAGATTCAATCTCAAAATCCCAGATAAATGTCTCTTGCACATGCTACTGTATATCACACTGTTGTAATGCTGCTGCATGCTGTCTGTGATTCTTTTTCATTCACAGGCAAGTTGTCTCTCTCCATTTTACACTTCATGCCCAGATTCTTATCCTCACTCCTACCAACAGACTGTCTGGGTCCCCCTTTGAAGCTCATCAACACTGCTTTTATAAATCAATGGCAAGGAGATTTGCTGTTGAGCAATATGAAGCATTCTCTTCTGTCAAGGGATTGACGGTGCAGTTTTCACCACCTCCTAGCAACTGCTGGTCAAGGGAACAAAATATTGCTTCCAGAGATTCAAGCTGTGTCTCTCTCACATGATAGGACCAAGTAGTCATTGGTGGGGGGTGGGGAGTTAATTCTTATAGTACAAAAACCCAAAAGGGTGTGCCTTAATTTCAGAACATATGTCTGTTCATTTTGCAGAAATTATAGAATTGCTTTTGAAATATAGAAATAAGATTTTCAAATCAATTTAGCTTTCTTTTCCCCAAGCTGATATAGCAAGGCAAACATTCAAGCTGAATCTGATGAGCTCATGCCTCAGAGGCTTCCATTAATCCCCCACCTACGTGACAGCTATTGTGCTTTTAATTAGCCTCCATGAGTATGGTGTATAAGAGCAGAATGTCTTCCATTGGTGCCTGTTTCTTTCCTGGCATAGAAAACAGTGTGAAACAGAAGAGTCACACCATTTTTCTTAATTGGAGTTAGCATGGTCTTATAAGATTTGGGGGACAAAGCTAATTTCTGTTCCTACTGACGGAAACAATCAGAAAGCAAATACTTAAAGTGATGTTAAGGATTCCAGACAAACCATACAATTATAAGGAGTTTCTGTGTGACGGCTACTATGGTGTCCTTAACATACCCTTGAGACTCCTAGTCGTTATGACCCAGACTGTGAAAGGCATCTACAGAGTCATGTACACGTGAAGAAAATCAACTTTTTATGTCTGCACATAAGCTGTTCGCAACAGCAGATGCCTAAAAAGATAGCAGGGGAAGAAAGTACCAAGAACCTCTTTCATCTCTAGACACACTCACAAAACGGGGCTCATTTGCTAAGGGGAGCTACATATCAAGGTGCAGCCCCAAATAGAGTGCACTTATCTGAGAGCTAGTGATGTACAAGATACCATTTGAAAAGTATCTTTTAAAAAGGTAAGTTACTGGTGCTGTAAAATATCTTTTAAAAAGAGAAAGAGAGATTGGAACAGCATAGCATCTTAGAAAGATGGCTAAAAACAGAGATGACAGCAGCCCACTTTGTCACACTTTATCCCAGACCTCACCTGCATGTCTGTGCAGGTGTCACCAGATGTTGGCCCAGGATTGCCCCAGGCCACGTCGGCAGCTAACCCGGGCTCTGACCTTGAGAAACCTCCCAAGTCACAATCCAGGCTAAGGCTACCCAAACTGGCCACAGCATGCTATTATGGGCCTTTTCAAGTGGACCGGGGCCACCGCGGCTGAGTGGAGATGGGTGGAGGCGTCTCGGGTCTAAAGGCCCTCTATTGTTCTGACTGGCATCCACAGCCTAGGTCAGATCTGCCATGGCTGCCTGTCATAGCAGGCGGTGCAGCGCCTGGTGCAGGGCCGGCTGGCCACATGTTGGTGGGTTTCTCTGCCCTCCCCAGTCCCAAGCCGCAGCCACATTTGTTCTGCAGCCCGGCCTATGTCTACCGGGGCTTCCTGGGCTGGGTTACCACCACACTGCCATACTTCTGTTTTTACCCGATGTCAGTAAAGAGTATTTAATGGGTACTACTCGGGCATTTAAAGGAGCCGGGCAGGGACGGGACACAGACATGGCCGCCTGAGGGCAAACGAAGCCAAAAGGGACACAAGGGAATGCCCACACAAGTGAAACAGGAAGGGAGGGGGGAGAGGAAGAAGAGCCGCACAGGTACCACACACAAGAGGCACACAGACAGCGAGGGCACAGTGGAACACAGTACAAACACACACGCCTGGGCGCGCACACACCCACATGGGAAAAAAAGGGGGGGGAGAGACACAGCGGGACAGACACCACACAAGGCACAATGGGCAAGGGGGGAAGGGGGGGACGAGGGACATAGAAGAGGAAGGGAAATGGCACAGGGGCACAATGGGACACAGGCAACGGCAACCAGAACCCCCACAGTGGGCGCACACATGGAACAGGGAGTGGGCCGGGAACAGTCCAGGAGGCACACTCGGAACCCAAGCGCCGGTGAGGGGGCAATGGAGGGGAGACAGGAGGTCCAGGGCAGGACAGCAGGTCCAAAGTCACACAACCCCCCCCCCGGAGGAAGCCAGGGGGGGCAGTCCAGGGGCCCAGAACTCCGAGATCACACGGGCACCCAGGAGGACACTCAATAGCACGCACCCGCCACCCACGGCCACCTGCCCTGCAGGAGCCGGCACAGGCAGCCGCGGAGGGGGTGGAACGCCCATCCCAGCCTATATCAGGGCTGCCAGCGCTCCCCCGGGGCTCACCTCACCATGGAGCGGGACAAGTTGGGTGCATGCAGGATGCTACTTGCGCTCTGTGCTGAGTGGTACCATGCCCACACCGATCAGCTGCACATCCAGACCGCTGAGGTTCACCTGGGTGCTCGACTGCGGGTTACTTCAGCCTGGAGCACTGTAGGGTCCCACAGGGCTCACCAAGCCCACAGGCACTCCCTGGCCCGGCTGAGGGCGCAGTGGGTGTCCGGGGTGGACTTAGAAGCCGTGAGCCACAGCCGGATCAGGCCTGCGGCGATCCGCGAGGTGGCCGGGCACCTCCAACGGAGGAGGGAGACCATGCGCTGGGCCTCCCTGCTCTCTATACCCATTGCCTGGTGGCTATGGGACACCGCTGGGTCCCAGGTGCTGGCTCAGTGGGACGAGGCTGCCTGGAGGGCACACTTCCGGATGGACAAGCTTACCCTACTGTGGCTCGCAGAGCTGCTCACCCCTTGGCTGGAGCGACAGCACACCCCCATGAGGAACCCCATTCCCATGGTCCAGTGGGTGGCCATCGGGGTCTGGGCCCTGGCAATGCCAGACTCCTGCTGGTCTGTCTCGCAGCACTTCAGTGTCGGGGTGAGCACCATGGCCTGTATCCTCTGGGATGTCTGTGACGCTGTGGAAGGCGTACTCCTGGACAGGGCGATCCAGCTGGTGGATCAGGGGCCCGTGATTTCCGGCTTCGCAGCTGGTGGGTTCCCCAACTGCATGGGCGCCGTGGACAGCACCCACATTGAGATCCTCCGCCCCTCCACGGGGGAGGCCACGGAGTATGTCAACCGGCACGGGTATTACTTCCTGCAGCTGCAGGCAGTCATGGACCACCGAGGGAGGTTCGCAGACATCTTCACGGGCAACTCCGGCCGCAGTCACGATGCCCGGATCATGACCATCTCCCCCTTTTATGCCCGGATGTACCGGGGGGACTTTGCAGACATGGGGATGGCCTGGATCAAGGGGGTGCTGATGCCCCCTTGTATCATGGGGGACCCGGCCTACCCCCTCACCCGGTGGCTGATGAAGGTATACTCAGT
>QEPC01001500.1:1636486-1651340 GCA_003113815.1 Sphenodon punctatus
CCCCCCCCAGGGATCGGGGTCATACTTACCGGCGGCTGCGGGGACGCCGCGGCCGCTGGTGCTGGGGGGTGGGCTCGCCTCTGGGTCTTACTCTTTTTTAAAACAAAAAGCCAGACTGGGCAGGGTGGGTGGGGGGTGTCCCCCCTTCCACCCACGCAGCCTGGATTCGGGGAGGGGTTTTTTTTAAAAAACTTTTTTGCGGGGGCTTTAAGTTTTTTTACATTGCAGCCATTTTTAAATGGCTGCAATGTAAAAAAAATTCGGTACCCCGAAATCCGGTACCTGGTCCGGATTACCGGGTCGAATCCGATAATGCCGGTACGCCCGGTACCGGCATTATCGGATACCGGATTTTACCGGTTTCCCACCCCTACTAAAAAGGGAAGGTTAGAGATCGGCCGATAGCTGTCCAGGATGCCAACGTCCAAGGGTGGCTTCTTGAGCAGGGACCGCACCACTGGCTCCTTGAGGCAGTCCAGCACCCTGTCCTCCCCAAGGGAGGCATTGACTATCCTCGCCAGCAGTGGCCCCAATGTCTCCCAGCTAGCCTTAACCAGCCAGGATGGGCATGGATCGAATTCACAATAAGTGGCTCAAACAATCCCAAGAGCATCCCCCGCATCTGAGGGTGACAAAACCTGAGACTCAACAGGACAAGAGGGGCTTCTACTGCCTCTGACGCACCCACTGCTAAAAAAGTTGCATCAAAACTGTGGTGAACATGAGCGATTTTATCCGCAAAGAAGTCCACAAACAAATCACAGCGAGCATTTGATGATTCTAAGTCCAGGCAGAGGGAGACCGGACTGACCAGCCCCCTCAGCACCCAGAACAGCTCAGCCGGGCGGAACTTAGCGGACGCAATGAGGGCAGCAAAGAAAACCTTCTTTGTTGTTCACACTGCAATGTCATAGGTACGTAACCAGACTGTATGCCGCAATTGGTCAACTTCAGTATGCGAGTGACGCCACCATCGCTCTAACCGCCGCCCTTCCTGCTTCATCTGCCGCAGCTCCTCTGTATACTACGGGGAGCTATGTTGTCAGCGATTTAGGAGCGGACACCTGGGAGCCACACGGTCAATGGCCTCCACCAACACGGAATTCCACATGGACACATGTATGCTGATGACACGCAATTCTCTCTCTCCACTCCTGTACTTTCCCCTTCCATCCAGTCTCGTATCGCTCACTGTCACTCTGACATCTTTGCTTGGATGTCCGCCACCAACTCAAACTTAATAAGACCAAGATCAAACTCCAAATCTTCTCACCAAAACATTCCCCTCCTACTTCCCTCTCAATTTCCACTGAGGGTGTTGTTTTGTTTTTATGACTCCTAGGCTTCTTCAAATTCTGTTTTTTCACTATATACATCCTTATTATATTCATATACATATGTTGATCTGCCACTTAAATCCTATTCCCTGCATAATTCAGTGTCTGCATTCATATTAGACCAATATAATACCTCGCTTGCCCTTCTCTTACATTTCTCTATCCCCAAATGCTGTAACATCTCACATTGTAATGCTTCAGGCACTATAATCCTGTTACCCCCAAGTAAAACTCCATCCACCATACTAATTTCTTCTTTAAAATATTTGTATTTGTAAAATATTCTTCTTGTAAAATATTTGCTGGTAGTAGTATTATATTCCCACTTCTTAATTTAAAAGCCCTTCCAATGTCTTGTAACATCTTATCTTTGCTAGTGGCAATAGTGAATATGTTCCACATTTTCTCTGACATATTTGTGCCTTTATGAGGTTAACATGTATGATCTCTAGTTTCTCTTCCTCTAGCTTTGATTTTTTAAGATGTGGAGGAGCACATTCTGGACAAAGTATCCACTATGACTAACTTCTGTCCTGGAGTAAATTGTATTTCTAAATCCTATAACTGCATTTGAAATAACAATCTCTGCAATCATGGTGAAGTGTCATTCAAACATTTTCTCCAAATAGCTACCAAAGGTTTGTGATCCGTTTCTGCAATTACATGTCTACCATAAATGTACACATGGATTTTTTAAATGAGAAATATAAGACGAACGCCTCCTTTTCAATTTGTGCATAACGAGATTCTGTCTCCGTCAGATCTTGAAGCGTAAGTCACTGGTCTCCATTCATTCCCCACTTTTTGTAATAATACTGCACCCAAGCCCTTTTGTGAGGCATCTGATGATATCTTAATGTCTTTGGAAATATCATAGTAACACAGTATAGGAGTCTCCTTAACTAATTGTTTAATTCTCTCAAATTCCTTCTGATGGTAATCCTCCCAACACCATTGGATATCCTTCTTTAGTAATTCTCTTATATGCTTTATTTTTTATGCCAAGTTCACAATGTATTTACCTACAAAGTTTATCATCCCTAAAAATTTTAGAAGCATCTCTTTGTTTGGTGGCGTGGGAATCTTATCACCTCAACTCTGTCATAAACTATAAGTACCCCTTCTTTTGTTAACATTTATTTTAAGTTAGATATTTCTTGCTGTCTAAACTTAATTTTTTCTCTATTTAATTTTAAACTAGCCTCTCCAGCTCTGCTCAACACCATTTCCAATCTGCTGTCATGCTCTTGCATTGTTGCACCCCAAATCAATATATAAATGTAGAGAGAAAAACCTTCTATATCCCCAAATATTTGTTCCATTCTTTTATGAAACACTTTAGATGCTGATATGATACTGAAAGGTAACCTTTTGAAGCAATACCTTCCAAAAGGTGTACTGAAAGAACATAACAATTTACTTTCTTCATGTAATGGAATTTGCCAAAACCACGAGGCCACATCTAACACTGAAAAATAACATTCCCCTGCCATCTGTGAAAATAGAACATCTCTGGATGGAATTGGGAAATGTTCCCTTTGCACATACTTATTAGGGATGGGCGAACAGAACGGAGTTCGGAAATTCGGTTCGGTTTGAAATTCGAGTTCGGAAATTCGGTTCGGTTCAGTTCAGTTTGAAATTCGAGTTCGGTTTCGAAGTTCAGTTTGGTCAACCAAACAGACCGAGTTCGGTCGAATTCCGAACTTCCGAACCAAGTTCAGTCATTCAAAACCAGGTTTTTTGATGTGTGTTGCCACTAGGGATGGGCAAACAGAACGGAGTTCGGAAATTCAGTTCGGTTCAGTTCAGTTTGAAATTCTAGTTCGGTTCGGAAGTTCGGTTCGGTCGACCGAACAGACCAAGTTCGGTCTGAACTCCGAACTTTCGAACCACGTTCGCCCATCCCTAATACTTATTTAGCTCTTTCAGATCTAAACACAATTGTATACTTCCATATATTTTTTCCCCCAACTATTACCAGAGAATGAACCCATTCAATAGGAATGTCCACCTTTTCAATATGTCACTTGCTTCAAGAATTAATAGTTATTGTTTAGGCTTTTCTTTCAGTATTAGTGGTATATTCCGTGGTGCATGTATTTTAGATATGGATGGATGTTTAATTACTATTTTATACGGTTACATCTAATTTCCCAATTCCCTCAAACGCATCCTGAAATTTATCCTCCACATGTTTTCCCAGTTTTTTTACTACATAACCATTATTCTTTATCAAATTCAATGTCACACAAGTTTTTAGTCCTATAAGTGATGCACATTCTCCTTTCACTATTATGAATTTTATTATTATTATTATCAAACATTTATAGCGCCAGCAGTGTACCTGGCACTTTACAAAGTAATAAAATAGACATGGTCCCTGCCCCTAGGGATTACAATCTGAGAGACAGGAGCTGGGGGAGAGACATAGGAAGGGGAACAGAGGGAGAGACAAGGCATTCATGAAGATGCGAGGTCTCAGGTGCACATACTTGGCTTGGTTATGATGAGAAAGACAGCAGGCAGGTCCATGTGGCAAGGATAAGGGTAAACAGACCGTAGGTATAGGAAACAGTGGCTCAGCAGGATAAAGAGTCAGACAGAGCAGAGCGAAAGAGGTGAGTTTTAAGGAGAGATTTGAAGGTATGGGGCAAGGTGGATGTGGACAGGGAGGGAGTTCCAGGCATCGGGGGCAGCAACTGAGAAGGGACGAAGGCGCTTAGGGGAGCAGGGAAGGCNGGCGTGGAAGGGTGAGAGAGGGGACAGACGAGGAGCGAAGTGCACGGGCTGGAGTATGGAGGGCGATAAGTGCAGAGAGGTAGGGGGGAGTGAGGTTGTGAAGAGCTTTATAGGTGAAGACAAATGATTGGTATGCATTTGTCATTTACTGTTATCTGTCATATATATGACCACACCACCAGAATGATTTCTCCCATATATGATCTCAACATAGCATCTGTACTTGTTGACGTAACTAGTTTAGCCCTTAAGCATCTTATTACACGTTCTGACATGACATTGGCTTGTGCTCCAATATCTAACATGTACTCTACGGTCTACATAAGTTCCATTTGTCATAAACATCATCCTCCATGCCTTGTCCTGCTCCGGTGACTGTATTACACCTATAAACAATCACTTGGTTCTTATCTTCCAGCTCACTGTCTTCTAAAATAAGCTCATTTCTTTGCTGTCCCATCCATTCCACTGAATTGATACTTCATTGCAGCTGCTGTACAGGCTTCTCTCTTTCCCTCCTTTTCCAGCACATTTGTGCAAAATGAATGTATCCCTGGCAGTAGGCTGTTGCTGGGCACTGAACGCCTTTATGATCCTTTCCCACATTTGTTACATATTTTATTTCTATTATATCCAGTCTTTCTTTGTTTCCTTAGAAAATCTACATCCAGTGTATCCATCACTACTTCTGCGTTCGTTCTTCCTTGTTTAGTTTGACCACAATATGCACGCTCTGATTGTTTACTTCATCTGCCTGGCAAATTGTAACTGTTGTAGGCAAGTCCAAATCCTGTTGTCTGAGCAACCGTTTTCTAAGTTTAAGATTTCTTACACAAATGACTATTTGATCCCTTATGAGCCTGCCAAATTACCAAAATTACAGCTTTTGCTTAGGCTTTGCAAAGTAGTTTTCCAGTACTTGTTGTGACATGTTTATTGACTTTTTTGTGGATAGAATTGCTCTAATTCACCACAACTTCAACGACGCGCTTGTCACAGTAGGAGAACCAGAGGTAATGGAAGCCATGCCTTATCCTCTTTCATGGGATCCGTTTCAGTTGGTGTTGCCCGCTGATATGGGAGATGTCCTTGGGACTGTTAGGGTTACCTGTTGTGAACTGGATCTGTGCCCATCCTGGCTGGTTAAGGCCAGCCAGGAGATGTTGGGGCTGTTGCTGGCTGGGGTGGGCAATGCCTCCCTCGGGGTGGGCAGAGTGCCAGGCTGCCTCAAGGAGGCGGTGGTGCAGCCTCTGCTCAAGAAACCATCACTGGGCGTTGACTCCCCGGCCAGCGATTGGCCGGTCTCGAACCTTCCCTTTTTAGGGAAAGTTATTGAACAGGTGGTGGTTCAACAGATTCAGGGTCAATTGACCCAGGCCTGGCAGTTCCACAGCTTACCCGCTGTCTGGCAGCTGTGGGGAAATGGATGCGAGCGAGCCATCTGAAGCTGAATTCTGACAAGATGGGGTGATGCTGGTGGGAGGGGACGAGGGAGTGGTCCGCCCTCCATTGGTCCCTCAGGTTCATAGCCTGGGAAAACCACGATTCATGGCTCCGTCTGGATTTCCAGGTGGAGGCTGTGGTGAGGGGCTTTGATTGTACGTCTTGGACTCCAACCTAGCCACCATCATCCATGTGTTCATCACCTCAATATTGGACTACTGCAACGTGCTCTATGTGGGGCTACCCTTAGTGATGGTCCGGAGACTGAAGCTGGTGCAGAATGCGGCAGCCAGTCTCCTTATGGGGATGGGTAGCCATAAGTACATTACACCAGTGCTCCACTCTCTGCACTGGCTGCCTATAGTCTCCCAGGCCTGATTCAAGGTGTTGGTTTTGACCTATAAAACCCTATAAGACCTGGCCCCTGCTTATCTGTGTGATCACCCCATGGGTCCTGGATCAGCCCCTGCGGTTGGCCAGGAGTGCCTTCCCTGGGGACCTCCCACGTTTCTTGGGGGGGGGGGCGATGATGATGAGGGCATTTTTAGCGGCCGCACCAAGGCTGTGGAACTCCCTCCAACCACGGTTTGCTTGGCCCCAGACCTTCCCTCTTTTCGAAGACAGTGTAAGACTGTTCTGCCAGGCTTTTGGCAAAGAAGATGGGTGATGGGTGGGAAACTAGGGTGGGGGAGGTTTTTTTTAGCTCTGCCTTTTTTTTTAGCTCCAGCAGTTTTTACTGCTATTATTATTGTATTTTATTTTACTTTGTTGAATTTTGATTATTTATTTACTGTTTTATTCATGTTTATTTATGGTTTTAATATGTTGTGAGCTGCCCTGAGCTGCTGTTGGCAGAAGGGGGCAGCCATGAAATCGACTAAAATAAATAAATATGCTTCAAAAGGTTCCCCTTCTTCCTGATATCTGACATGAAACACATACCTTTCATATGCCTCATTCAGTTAGGAAATAACTCTGGAGTTTCTCAATGACTGTGAAATAGTTTTCTTTTTCCAGTTCAGACAATAAAAAATTGGTGAATATGGTCAGTGCCTCTGGCCCTGCTACGTTCAGAAAGATGGCTATTTTTGACCATCTCGTTGGAGACCAGTAGCCATCAAGAATATCTCAAAATCCTGTTTAAATCTCTTCCATTCTTCTGCTCCATTTCCATTCAGTGCCAATCAGGGGTTTTGAAAAACTCCATTTTTTCTGTCACTGTAAGGGTGAACCCCTTCCACCGCCGGTTGGGGTGCCGGCGGCATGGGGTCCTGGCCAACCGAGAAGCGCAATTCCCGGCTCCTCCCCCTGCTGCGGCTTCCCTGGGTGTGTCACAGGATCCAGGGGACACACAGATGGTGCAGCTGCGGGACGTGGCTCTGGGACCACCCCCTGCACTCCTGCAAGGCGCAGGGGCGGGGCCAATGCCGCTGCGCCACTCCTGGTGGCTGCAGGCACTCTGAGAGGGCGTGGCTGACACTACAAATGCCAGTGCTGTGAAGCACACAGTGCCGGTGATCAGAGAGACTGGCCCCCTTGTTGAGAGATCAGTACTGTTTTGACTGTGACCTTATCCTGCTGTGTCCTGTCTCCCTTCTCCCCCCCAACCCCCTTTGTGTCAGAGTGTGAGTCATGTCTGGAGTCCTGGAGCAAAAGCGGTTGCTGAGTGTCCTTATCCTCAGTGTGTTTACCCTACAGAGTGAGTGAGCAGGCAAGTGAGTGAGTGAGTGTGCGCGTGTCTGTGCCCCCTCCTGGGGTTCTCCCCTTCCCCTGTAGAGTGATTGGGCCCCTTCCCTTCCCCCGTGGCCCAGGGTCCCTGTCCTTCTTCTCCTCACGCTTGGCACCATTCCTTCCACCCCCAGTGGTGTGCACCCGGTGTGGATGGTGGGTGAGAGGTGAGAGGGAATGCTCTAGTATCGTCGGCTCGATGCCCAATGATGATAGAGGCCTAATCTCTTGTAGATTTAAGGGCCACCATTCTATCCTTCCTGACGTGCATGTTCACCCAGGATTCACCTTGGAGCACTGACAGAGCTCGGCCCCTCTCAGGAGGTCTGTGGGGGGGGGGGTGTTCCTTCCCTTGTGGCCCCTTACTCGTTCCCTCCCTTGTGTCCCCCCCCCCCATCCCGGTGACAGTCACTTAAATACACTGATCCTTCAAGGACCCCACTCCTGGTACCATGTTTTGTTTATATGATTCAACATAGGCTTTGTCAAACTCGGTTTATTCACTCTCTATATATGTATATTCAATTAATCCTTATGACATTCATATACAGATGTTTATCTGCCACTTACTTAAATCCTACTCCCCCTCTTCATTCCCTTTTGTCAACTGCCCCATCCTAACGGCCTTCCTTTGACATTCTAATTGCAGTCTGACCTCTAACAACATTACAGGTGTCACTGTCCAGCCTGTCCCTCAGGTGCGTAGCCTGGGATTCATCCTTGACTCCTCCCTCTCCTTTATGCCTCAGATCCAGGCTGTTGCTATCCTGTTGCTTCACTCTGTATAATATTGCTAAAATCTGGCCATGCGTTACTGTTGCCACAACAAAAACCCGAACTCTTGCTCTAGTCATCTCTCACCTTAACTACTGTAACTTCCTCTTTACTGGTCTCCCCTGCTCAGACCTCACCACCCTCATCTCCATTCAATGCTCTGCTGCCAAAGCCATCCACCTTGCCCATTTACTTTGACCATGTTCAGCCCCTCCTCTCCATCCTACACTGCTCCTTCTATATGAATGCATTCAGCACAAGCTGGTCTTCACCTTCAAGGCTGGCCTTACTCGCCCCATATCTCTCCGCACTTGTATCTCGCCACACTCCCGTGCAGGAGCTTTGCTCCTCCCTCTGCCCCCACCCTCACCTGCCATGACCCCCATGCTCCTCTAAACATCTTCGCCTCTTCTCTCTTGCTGCCCCCCATGTCTGGAATTCCCTCCCTGGATACATTCATTCTGTTCCATCACTCCCAATTTTCAAAGCCCTCCTGAAAACCTACCTCTTCTATTGGGCTTTCCCTAACTCATCGAGTGAAATTGCATCCTCTCCCCATCCCCTCACTCAGGCCACATTCACACCTGACAGTGGCATGACTTTGAAACTGACACAAGACAAAGATGCGGCGGAGGTAGGTGCCGGATGCCGGAAGTAGCGCCAATGCGAACAGGGTTCTGCCGCGATGTTACTCGCGGATGACATGACGTAAAATCCAGCCCTGTCATCTGCAAGTAATGTCACGGCAGAACACCGTTGTGAATGTGACCTCAGAATTTCTTCCCTGTAACTAAGTTATTAGGTTAGTTCTCTGTAACTAAGTTAAGCACGTGCACCTGCAAATTCTCAACCTCAGAAATGTCCCTCCCAATGTTCACCTTGCCTTTGTCTCCCCCTTCCTTGTCTCTCTTAGATTTTAAGCCCTGCCTATAACTATTGATTGTACAGTGCCAGGTACACTGCTTGTGCTATATACAATTAAATAAATAAATAAATAAACCACTGTTGGGGGTGGGGGTGGAAAACATCCCCCCTTGCCCGGGCTCTCTGCACTTCTCTGAGCATCTATACTTTGTATAGGGAAACAAGCTCTCCCTTCACATTCTCTGTAGTCACTTATCTGCCTGAAGAAATTCATCTCTGACATCTGGTCAAGGCACTCCCAGTGGCCCTGTGGGTATCCTCTTGCTATCATCAGGGCAGTAATGAGAAAAAAATGGCAGGGACAGTCCAGCCTCCGTTACTGACTGCCCTACTTCTGGAAGTGCACAGACGTCCAGGAAATTTGCTATCCCATCCACATCCCACTCACTCATCTCATCTGGGGCTTCCACTCTTCTACTCCGAACTTGGAACTGCAGCAGGGTTGCATGGTGACTGCACTTCATCATGCATACATAGAGCCCCATTGTGTACATGTGCCACCCTTTGAGCCCATAGGCTGTCTCTGAGGATGGGTCTGACAGGTCTTTCTATATATCAGGACCAGGGACTCATGTTGACTACATTGGCATGAATCATGCCATTCCTTGCAGTTTTAGGTTCCTCCCGTGGTTCCCGCCATCTCTCGCGGTGATTGGTTGGAACCATGGTGAGGTACTTAATTGCCTCCTGCATAATGGTGCGCACGTGGTGAGCTGCAGGTATCTGCACTTCCTGAGACTTTCTTGGAGCTGGGAGCTGCCGAAGACTTTTTGGAGCTGGGAGCAGCTGGTGAGTTTGGGCCGAGAATCTTTGGGGCAGGGGCCGCCTGCTGGAACTGACTTCACTCTGCCAGAACTGCCTTTAGTCCCCAGTTTGAGCGTACACAATGCTGGGTACTAAGCAAGGAGTTACCACTCAGGAAAAGGATCTGGAGGTGGTTGTGGGCAATACAAATGAAATCCACAGCGCAGTGCGCAGCAGCAGTCAAAAAAGCAAACAGAACGTTAGGAATTATTCGAAGGGGAATAGGGTAGTAGTAAGATTTATTCTAGCATGGCCAAAGGCCATTGTTTTGACAGACACATAAATTACACACAAAGCACAATCACAATCGCAAGTACAACAACAAAGATTAAAAATAGGACCACATGACCAATACCTAACGAAATAAAGGAAAATTTTACCTTCTAATAATTATTATATCAATAATCGAACCCACTGGTAAAAAATACCCCAGGGACAAGTAAGATAAACCCCGTAAGCTAGATGAGGTAACAAACCCAAGATGAGCAACTTACAGGCAAATAGACTTATAACTTCAAAGGAAAAAGGAAAGCCCTACCATGGTCATCCTGAGGAGCCCAAGACAGTCGCCTTACATGGGGCATCTGCTGCCATGAGCGCCTCAAAGATGGAAACCCCTCTGGGGGGAAAACCCCATTCCTTAAAGGAAGCATACTTGATTAAACAGAGACTGGACACAATAGGGCATACCTGTAGCATCTGAGGCTCACGTGAGAGCCCAACAATCTGACCTTCGGCCACTAAGGCCTCCATTGGGGAGTCTTGCTTCTCTACAGAATCCTGAAAAGTCATCACCAGGGGAACAGGGATACTCATCTTGGCCAGGGGAGGAATCCCAGAATCAAATAAATTTGCCTTGGGAAGGGGCAAAGCATCCATAGCAATAGGCCCTCTAGATAAAACATGATCAGACAAAACAACAGAGGGACCCTCAGCCCTTAGGGCCAACAGCAAATTAAGTCCTTAGGGCCAACAGCAAATGAAGGCTCCACTAGATTCCTCTTAGTTGTCAAAGCCAAGTTACAATCCTTCTTCAGAATAGGGGCAGAATCCTGAACTACTTGCGGCAATAGTGGGCTAATTCCAGATTTGAAATAAAGTTTAGTCACATACACACCCCATCGTGACAAGATGCGCGCGTACAGCATTGACGCATCAGCTATAGCTGGTGTTCGAAAATACATTGCTATGCGTAACGCTCCCCCCCCCCCTAAATGGAAGTTGGTAGAAAGACCTAATATGGGAGGGGAAAAACATAAAACCCAGCATATCGGAAATATTATGAGCTATCCAAATTTTGGAACCCCAAGGGGGGAAATTGCCAGAAGGGAATAGAGAGGTCAAAATGCCTCTATACAAATCAATGGTGTGACTGCACCTCGAATATTGTGTGCAGTTCTGGTCACCCCATCTCAAAAAATTCATAGCTGAACTAGAAAAGGGACAGAGAAGGGCAACAAAAATGATCAAGGGCATGGAAGGGCTCCATATGAGGAGAGGCTTGGTAGGTTGGGGCTCTTCAATTTGGAGAAGGAATGACTGAGAGGAGATATGATAGAGGTCTATAAAACATTAGGGAATCTTTCCCGTCCCTGATATTTTTGGACATGTCTACAAGCAAAGCAGAAAGCAGATTTTTTTTAATTGAATACTCCAACCAGATTTGGTTCGCAAACCAGCGATACTGAAATGAACACTTGATTAACCCAAATTCAGACTGAGTATACTGTGAAAGCTTTGGCTACATGGAACCATTTTCAGTGCTTCCTAAATCTGAAACCTTACTGCTGCTAAAATCCACCATGCTAGTACTTGGTTTCTCTGTTCCTTCAACGGAATCTGAATCTGCCCCTGATGCTGGTTTGCACTGATCTGCTCACACTGCATTTCCTTCCTGCCTTTGAGAAACTTCGTGATATCCATATCCACTCACACAATATCCTGTGAAAAGGAAAAGTAGGAAGACCCCAACTTAAGAAGCTAGTTCTTATAAATGGGAGTCTCTGAGCAAGTCATCATTCAGGGACCTGTGTTCACTGCGTTTTCCCCATTGCCACAAACGGGGGAAATGCAGTGATTGAATACAGGTCCCTGCTATAGTGCAGACAATGCTCTAACCTGCAAGGCTTCAGAGAACAAGACATACAGCATAAAGAAATAAATATTGGGGGAAATATGTCCAGACAATTGTCTTAACTAATTTAAAGCAACACAGTATTATATACAACACACACAAAATCTAAGGCAACAGATTTTGCCTTCCCCCTGCCTGGAGGTATTTCTCCAACTGATAATAAAGACACTTGATAATAAAGACACCAAGAGCCCAGGGACTCCCTGGATATGGAAATCAGAGGCAAATTGTCCAGTCTCTTCCCCAGCTTAGCTGAAGACAAAAGATACTAAAAGAAGAGTGACAGCAGAGGAGGCGGCAGCACTGGCAGAGAGACTAACTTCAAAGAGAGGCAGGCATAAGCTTTCGTGGGTAATAACAACCTGCTTCGTCAGATGCCATCATGCTCAGATGCCATTGCATAAATCTGATGAAGCAGGTGTTGCTTGTGAAATCTTATGCCTCTCTTTTTCTGTTGCCACCTGTCTCCTTCTCTACCACCAGTTTTAGAGGGCTACGGCAGCAGCTTAAGGACAAAAAAGGAACTCAGAGTGGGAGCAGAGAAAAGGACATGCTGCAGCACACAAGAATAGAGAATGGATCCATGGCAAAGTTCCATGATCTATTCTGAACTTTCCTTTTTCCCTACCCTGAACACACTCCTTCAGCATCCCACCTCCAAAGTCTTGGATAACACAAGGCACCCCACCCACACCCTTGCACTGCTAGAAGGAAGGTGCTGCCGCTGCGGGGCCCTCCCTTAGATTTGCTCTGCTGCCTCTGCCAGTGACTGTCTGCAGCCAGTCACAGTGCTGCTGACTTGGAGCTCCCAGTCAGATCAGCAGCAGCCTATCTGCCTGCCCTGCTGCCTCTCCCCTCATCGGCGGCGACGGCACGTGTGTTGGATTGTGGTGGACAGTCGGGCTGAGCCCTCCTCGCTGTCTTGCCTGGGTCACTAATAATGATCATGAGCAGAAAATACACAAGCTCAGCTAAGTGTGATTAATTTATTTCTTAGTGTGCTGATTGGGCATTTGTCCTGCAAAAAGCAAGACAATTTGAAACCCAGAGTTGTATTAAGAGGACATAATTTGCCACACAGCTAGCTCTCTCTCTCTCTCTGTGCATAATCCACTTTCTCTCCACTTTCCCAGGCCATTCTAAAATGGAAACAACATTTCTCTCCAACAAAACACTTCCTTTCCAGGTTTTCAAAGTGGAGTTTTTGATTCACAGGCAGTTTCACCAGTGGGGGGGGGGATGAATAATAAACAGTCAGAACACAAATCAGTCTGCTCATCCCTATTCTGTTGTGAGTGCAACTGATATAAATCATACTCCAAAAGATGCTACCATGAAAATCAAACCCTTACTGACAAAGTCCTTTCCCCTGAAGTTGAAAACGGCAGAAAAAGAGGAGACCTGCTGTGCTGGATCTTGGAGTATGCAATAAAAGGGGGAACACAAAGGGCACTTTTAAACGAGCAGGTCGCTGTTGCGCAATATTTCAAAATCCTGCAAGGCGGGATTAGACGAGATAGAAGTCCAGGATCATGCACATAGAAGGCAGTTGCACATTGTTTGCAGACCACAAATTAAATACCTCACACTCAACCCTCTCCCCTTTCTTTCTGATGGGTAGGGCTGAAGCAGCAGCAGCTTTTACCGCACCATGATTCCATTCCGCCATTTTGGAATTGCCGCGCCACACTGCGGATTTTCTGCCGACATTCTGCTAATCCCGCCTGCATTCTGCAAATTCGGAAACTATCGGAAAAATTGCAGAATTGTCGGGAAACCGCTGTTCCGCTATTTTGTGGCGCTGGCGGAATGGCAGAAGTAGCTAAAATGGCATGTTGGCACTCTAAAAAGCATTTGACACTCTCAAAGTGGAAGTACTTCCAAACCTGAGCTCCCAAAGCATCTTATCGCAATCCCATACCAACATTTTCCATGGCCCTGCATGTGCCCCCTCCCCCACCCTCATACAAGTTCATAGCCAGAAGACTCCCCAACCCCTTTTTCAAGAGCACCCTCCACCCCCTTCCCTTCCCAGAGTCTGGGAGAAACAAACCTCATACAGGGGGAGGGGTTATTTCATGCCCACTACCAGAGATTAGCCAGGTACCACTGGAAACAGAGAGCGCCAGAGAACTTGCACATGCTTGGAGATCCTGACTTATAAAACCTCGATATCAGGGTTCCCCTGTGCCCGCTGTTTCCAATGGTACCTGGCCAACTTCCAGTAGCAGGGTTGAATGTCTACCCTCTCCTGTGCGCACGAGTTTGTTTCTCCCAGACTCATAAGTCTGGGAAAATGAGGGCTCATATAAAAATGCCCACAGTGTTCACAGAAGGTATGTGGGAATGACTGACGGGGAGGCGTGCCTGGCCCAAGAACTGTTCATTGGTGTGAGCACAGTACAGAAAGAGCTTGGGTGCTTTCCCTGGGGGTGGATTACTGGGGGAACCAGGGTGAGTAGTCAGGTTCCACATGGTGGGGTGTGGACTGCTGATGGGAATGCCATCAGTCAGCGGTACAGGACATACTAAGTAGGCATGGGCGAACAGATCACGGTTCGTGTTCGGCCGTTCGGTTCGGCCGCGATCGGTTCGTGTGTTCACATTCGGCCGTTCGGTTCGGCCGCGTTCGGTTCGTGTGTTCGTGTTCGGTCGTTCGGTCGTACCTTGCGTTCGTGTTCGCCCGTTCGGTTCGGCCGTTCGTGTGTCGGCCGTTCGTGTTCGGTTGTTCGGGCAGGTCGTACGTTCGTGTTCGGCCATTCGGTTCGTTCACCATCGGGTTGTGCGTTCGTGTTCGGTCGTTCGGTGTTCGGGTGGTTCGCGCGTTCGCGTTCGGCCCGAAAAAAACAATGTTTTTTAATATATAATTTTTTAAAAAAAATTTATTGAATTTTTTTATCAAATATTTATATCTCTATATCTACACTAATAACTAACTAACTACCTAACTAATAAATGTATTCTAAAT
>QEPC01001500.1:1673772-1685643 GCA_003113815.1 Sphenodon punctatus
GTGCGGCCGCACGGCCCCGCCCCCTCCACGCACCCCGCCGCCCGCCCTCCGAGGAGACGGGCGGGCGGCGGGGCCAATGCGGCCGCCGCGTCTGGCCGATCGTGCCACGGCCCGGGATCCCGCCGGGGATCCCGGGCCGTGGCACGCGGCCAGACGTTACTTTTTGTTGGCCACGGCCCGCGGTCCATTTGACCACGCTTCCCGGGACCTTCCCCCGGCTAGCCCGGGAAGCGTGGTTCAAATTGACCCCATGTGCCAATTGAGCGTGGCCAACATCTGGCGGCCGCCAAACAGACGTTCTGGGTGCCTTGGCCCCACCGCGGGGTTCACTGTGGTTCACTGTGGTTCAGCGTGATCTCGTCACGTCTGAAATCACCCATTGCTGCAATTTCTAGCACAACAATCAGGTATCAAAAAGTGTCAAAATTACTCTCACAATTTCCCATGGGGACAATTGACCATAAATGTATTCTTTTGAGTATCATTCAATCTAGACTGAGAGCAAGGCAGTGCACATTGGAACAATTTAAACTACTAGTATATACCCCCAATGGCATAAGAATTCCCTGTAACATTTCTGGAAAGAGATCCCAGGATGATTTAAAGTAATTCAATGAAGATGTCTGATAAACGTGCAGCTGAGAGCAGAAAAAGCAAATGCAACATACATTTGCTTTGTAAACAGCTGTGTAAAGAGGAGGATAATTTAGCCTTGTAAAGAAGAGGATAATTATAAAGACTGTACATACTGCCAAAGCAGGCACCATCAAGAATAGACTCAGACCACTTTTAGATAAGCAGCTGAACTTAGTGTCTTGAAGGACGCGCTTCCTTCAAGCCGGTAAGTAGAGCCGCCCATCTACAAGCGGTCTCAGTGACTGAGAAGGCTTCAACTTTATGAATGGAATTAAAAGAGTCTCTACCCAATAATAAAACCTCCTGGCAGCATTAAAAAAACAGAGGAAAATCCCTTTACCAAGTCTGCCTTTGCATCTGATGCTATACTCATGGCCAACACCTAAACTGTCCCTTACTACAGCAATAGAGGTCTCTGAACCCCATGAATGACATCACTTGCCTAAAGATGCCTGCCATTCAGTATAACTTTCTGTGGTGGGATATTTCAGGACTGAACATTTCCTAACTCCCCCACTCCCCCAATATCATGAGATGTTGGGCAGATGCTTTATCTGCAAGGCTCAGGGGATAGTATGTTGAAAAATGGCTTTTACACAGAATAGAAAGGGGTGGCTGAATGTGTGTTGACGCCATTGTATAGCCACGTGTGTTTCCCTGTGTTTAATAGAGGTGTGCACCAGGGGCCCATGTCATTTTCGTTATTTAAATCTGTGTTCATTTTCATAAATATCAAATTTTCATTTTCGTTTTCCATTAGTTTCAATGGGAAACACATTTTATGCTGTAATATTTTTGTTTTTCATTATATTTGGCTGAACCGTGGAGGGATTGTACCTCCAATGGAAGGCGGTAAGTGTACCGAACTCCAAAAAGATTGGATAAAGGAATCCAATTTTATAAGCAGTTGAATTATATTTTGCAACAATCTTCATATACATTCTTAGATGTAACTTCTTTGCCTCACATTTAATGTAGATGAAATTTGGCAAGTGCATACCCCTTTCCATATTTACCATCTCTGCCAACTTTCAGAAGGATTGGAAACATCTTTGTAGTCCAACCAGTGTACATGAAATTTGGCAGGGCTGTATATCACACTTTCACAATCATCTCTACCAAATATCAGAAAAATGTGATAAAGGGTCCCAATTTTATATGCCTGCACAGCATATGCAGAGAAGGAGCCTATGCCAGGGATTCTCGTATGTGTCACTGTAGTATAAGATCAGTTTGTGATGCCAATTGGGCAGCAGAAATGTCAACCAAATATCCGCATTATGTGCTGTGACCATCGCAACATCTCCCCCACTTGTTACTGGGAAGTCAGAAGGGGACAACTTCAGTTGCTTATAAAATTGTGTCCCTTTATCAAATTGTCCTGTAGTTTGGCAGAGATGACAGGGAAGGTGTGGGATATATTCTTGCCAAATGTCTTGTAAACAGGATGGAGTATAAAAATGGTACATCTAGAAATGTATTTTCAAGTTAATGTCTTATACCATCAGGAATCTTTATCAATCTTTCTGAAAATTGTCAGGAACATTAAGCTTGTGGAGGGACATAATATTCACAGGTTTCATTCAAATTGGATGGAAGATAAAGACGTTGTAGCCATGCATGTGTATGGAGCTTTTCTTAAAATCACAACGTTCAATTGCTTCTAAAATTGGTTCCCTTTATCCAATCTTTTCGAAGATTGGTATACATAGTGCCCTTCATTGGGGGTACAATCTCCCCAAGGGTCATCAAAATTGAATAAAGATAAAAAAAACTATAGCCAGAAATACATTTTTCAATTTATTCCCTTTATTTCAAACAATAAATTATTATTTTCATTATTGTTATTGTAACAACAAAAACAACATGCACACTCCTAGTGTTTAATACATTTCAGTACTTAGACAAAACGGCTACATTTCCATGTCCAGGGGTTAATTGGGCTCCTGCCTGCCACGCGCATCTGAAGCTCTCCTTGCAGAAGCATTCCTATGGAATTATGGGAGTTGTAATCCATACAGGAGAGCAGTTGGGTCTGCCCCAAATCCTCCGCTCCACTCTGCAGCTAAACAGCTCATTCGTCAATGCTCCCAGACTAAGACAGTGTGCAGCAAGGAATGGACTGTTTGGCAGTGGCCTGGAGTGAAGGATTCAGGGCAGACAGGGAGGAATCGAGGTAGAAAGACTGGAAATTGCTGTGAACACACCACCCGATATCTTTAGACACAATGTTAGCCGCAGGAAGAGGGAAAACACTCAACTGCTGCACCCGAGACATTTGTGCAACCAATGAGGCGTTAATGGGAGGTTAACAGGGGAGGGGCAGTCCAGTGGCCAAAAATAGTGACAGTGCTTAGACACAACGCACAGTCACATGGCAAGTGTCTTAAGCAGCCGATCGCTGTTGCATCTATAGACACCCAATGTCATGCTGTCAAAGTGCAACTGCAGTCAGCAGGTGGCTGGGTTATTCTTCAGCACCTAGAGTTAAGCCCTTTTTACACAGACACTCTAACACCGATAAAATGGGTGCTACATTTTATTATACATGGTACAGGGCAACACTGCAGCTCTGCAACTTGGGCCCTTTTCACACGAGATGCCTCCACCCATTTTTGCTGGGTACCCCACCCAGCATGTGTGCTCCCGCGCAACACCCATCTCCACCCACCGAGCATTGCAATCAGCAGTGGAGTCCATTGCTGCATGGGTGGGTGGAGATGGGTGTTGCATGGGAGCACACACACACCTACACCCACTGCCCGCACATCCAGCTCCACCCAGCTTCCACCCAGCAAAACTGCAGTGTTGCCCTGTACCATGTATAATAAAACGTAACACCCATTTTATCAGTGTTAGAGTGTCTGTGTAAAAAGGGTCTTACTGTTGTTTTGACTAACAATAATTGAGTGTGAAAACTACAGAATATGCTGCAAATTCATAATCAAATAATTAAGAAGCCCTTGTCTAAGCAATCAGACACTGATAGGTAGACTATCAAGAAGACATGATACTGTTTCATACACAGGGTCAAAGCCTATAGAAGCCTGTGAGTTTGCCCTATTTTATACAGTCTGTGACCCAGAAGAATCCAAGAACTTTCAAAGCTCTCAATATATATATTATATATCAAATGCTTCATTCACTATGGAGAAGCAACGAAATCATAGCTTACAGCAAAGCTACAAAGCAGGAGAAAAGTAGGCAGGAGGAATGGAAATCAGAATTTGGCCTCAACATCACTGCTGATTCCTTTGTCCCTGAAAAAAAAATCAATTGGGATCTATGATGGCTAAGAGTCACCCTGGACACCTTTAGTTTATATCTCATCTGGAAAAAGAGAATCACTGGGTTCTCTCACTGACTTCAATGGCAGAGGATAGCACTCATAGGAATTAAGGAAAAGAAAAAGAAAGTATCATAATCATAACACTTTTATAATATAAATGAAAGTATTAGAATATTTATATTATAAGGCTATTATAATATTAAAATCTTGTCATAGAAATCCTAGTTAACAATATGACGAAGCAACATGAAACCCACCCCCAACTTGCTTTGTGTTGGTGCTGGCCCTTAATGGAATGTATGGAATTCATGCCAGCACTATTGGCCACTGTCAGCCTGAAGCAGATAGAGGACCAGGCCTTGGCTTATCGTATTGGCCCAGATCTTCAGCTGGCAGAGACCTTCTTGGCACTGCTCCATTGATTTCAATGTAAGGTTTTGTAAAGTGAAGCACATGCAAGTTTGCAGGATTAGGATGTTATATTGCAAACTGCTTGTTGTAGTGAGCACATTTAGTCTGTGCTTGAAAACACTTTGTAAATATTCAGCACTATACAATTGAAAATAATCATTGTTAATTTCTGTACCAGATGAGCAGGATTTATTTGAAAAGCCCTAGAAAAGCATGGTATTTAAAAAAAAAAGAAGGAGTTTTCTTGAGAGAAAAATAATCTGAGAATGTTTCCTATGCTTCCCACAGCAGACGTTATTAAAATCACTAGGTAAATTCTATATTATGCCGACTTAGAGAAAATTGTTTATTTCATCCATGACTAACTCAGCAGACACCCACTCAGGTAAAATTCCCTTCTGAGGTACTTTCTTTCCCTAATATTCCCTTTCAGTGTTTGGGGAAATTTCCCCTCAATCACAACTCAAGAGAAATAGTTTCAAATATACAGTCTAATTCCTCCCAGTTTTGCAACTTCAGATAAACTGAATTGTTTTAAAATCAATATAGATTCATATGTTTGGGTAATGTTGAAAGATATTACTTTGAAAATTTAACAGGAAGTGCAGTCAAACAAATACATTTTGTTTCAGGCAGGAACTAGTATCACTTCTAGAAACTATGGGTATTTTCAGACGTTACGAGTTCACGCTCAACCACAGGCAATCCCCTGTGGTGGGGAATGGTCCTGTAATGTCTGTTTGATCCCCTCCAGATGTTTACAACAGTGAACCACCGGCGGGGATCAAAATAACCACGCTTTCGAGGATAGTCCGGGGACCATCTCCAAAAGCATGGTCAAAGTGATTCCCGCTGGGGGTAAACACACTCAACCACAACGGAATTCACCATGGTTGAGCGTGGTAATGTCTCGTCTGGCCCCTGACCATGGCCCGGAATCGGCAGCCATGCTCACTGCCGATTCCGGGCCGTGGTCAATACCCCGGGGGGCGGACGGGCACCTTGGCCGTGGTGCCCGCCCGTCTCCCGGAGGGCGGGCGGCCTCGGAAGTGTGGGGGGGTGGGGCTGTGCAGCCGCACATTACGCCATGCAGCCCCACCCCCTCCCTGATTCCCCGGCAGAATCTGCCAGCTCGTCTGTTGACGGGCCGGTCTGATTCGACCGGGGAATCATTTGGGTGATTCCATGACAGGGGCCATGACGGCACCTTGGCCGTGGTGCCCACCCATCTCCCGGAGGGCGGGCGGCCTCGGAAGTGTGGGGGGGTGGGGCTGTGCAGCCGCACATTATGCCGCACAGCCCCACCCCCTCCCTGATTCCCCGGCGGAATCTGCCGGCTCGTCTGTTGACGGGCCGGTCTGATTCCACCGGGGAATCATTTGGGTGATTCCATGACGGGGCCAATAGGGCCCCCGTCATGTCTGAAATCACCCAATGTGTCATATTTCTCACGTGGATGACCCATGTAGGTCCTCACTGTGTGCTAGAATATTTAATTTGCACACAGCCAGAAACTGCACCATCCTGAGATGCCAGTGAAAGAGATTGTGGGGCCAATCCTAAACCCTCTACACTATGCACGTGCAATCCGCACACAACCAACACGCATCCCTGGTAGCATGCAACTTGCATGCACGCACACGTGTGTGGGGAGGGGGGTTAGGACCACTCCCCATCGCTGCACTTCCTAGGGAGAGTATTTAGCAAGTACTCTTCGTAGTGAGTACACCGAGTGCCCATTCTGTATTATCTCTCAAGATGTTATAGATTGCTCCTCTCTTCTGGAAAACCAGCCCTGCTGCTTCCAAACCGAGAAATTCAACTGGTGAGCTGGAGGGAAAGGGAGTGGAGCAGAGTTTCCCACTAAGGGTGCAATCACCATTCATTAAAATCAGTAGGAATTTTGCCACTGATTTCAATTTCAGAATTGGAGCCTAAATATTTTGCTCCGCAGAGAAAGGACAGAGCAAGCAGTCCATGCTCACAGTTCTTGCATTATGGACTTGCCTTCTATTTACACATGGGCAATGGCATGTTTGAAATTTGGCCTCCAAAATTTGAGTGTCCATCTATAAATTCAAGCTAGGAAGAAATAATCATGCTGACCTATATTTCACTAAATTAAAAGCTACCCATCATAGTATGTTTAAATAAATTAGCGAGACAAATTCCATGTGCTAATGGATTTAGCATAGAATGTGAATTCCACTCCACTCCTACACTTACTCAGTAGGGCAAGGTGCTTTCATGTAACGCACTTGCAAATCCAAAGTCCAGGGTTTTACCTGAATATGAATGATTTTGGCCATTTTCACACAAGACCCTCTCCACCCACCCTCTATACATGTTGCAGGGCTGCAGTCTTACCCTATGGGTGCACTGTAACTTGTATAGTTGGTGGGTAGTGGGTGGAGAGTGTCTTGCGTGAAAAAACTGTTATAAAAAGGAGCTCTGTAAAAATAGCAGTTCTTTTTCACTCCTGATACTCTACATCCGATTTACTGGTTTGCAAATTAAAAGATTATTTTATTTTTCTTGCTGAGAGTCCTGCAAGTTCAACCTGGGATCTGAAACTATTTTCTTTCAGTCATCTATCGTGCACTAATACCAGTGATAAAGAACTAGGCAATAGCATTGTCAGTGATGACAGGAGAGAAATTATGACCTGATCTGCTCTTCCATAGCCATATTGGCAATATTAATTTTTTGTGAGCTGCCCTGAGCCTTTAGGGAAGGGTGGGATACAATCTGAATAAGTAATTTTTAAAAAACAACAGATAGTGTTAAGACTAAGGGTATTGAGTGGCTATAAACATCATTACTCTCCTAGCATGGCCTATTATAAGTGCACAGGGTAAAATGTGGCTTTAGTTAATGCTGTCAGTGCACCACGGTCCTCCTGTCTGCAAGTTCCAGATTGTCAGACTGGGAAATAACATCCAACCAGGCAAACAAAGGCACGATGAATCCTGAAAGGCTAGGCTTCCCATTCTGAAAGTAGTGAGCCATGATGATGACAATTACGTTAAGCCACCAAAATGAGGGAAGAATTTGTGATGAAACATATGGTGAACTGTAAAGAGTATACGTGCTGGGGTTTTATTTACTTGACCAGGACAGAATTATTATGTTTATCCCCTTATTATTGTCTGAGTTTGGATTATGATTAATATATTTGGGTGATGTTGTTGGATTTGTTATAATTCATGTATGTTATCTCTTTTTGTTTATATATTTTGTATATTTGTAGAATGCTAATTGTTATGGCCCAGGTGGCTTCAACAATAAGTTGATTAATAGGTTTAGGGCTATGATTCTCCTCAAGAACCTCCATATGATTAGAAAACTAAAACCCTGCTCCTCTGCTAATCCTATTCTATCCCACACATAGGAAGAATGCAGCATGGTTTCCAGCCCCTCAGCCTAGTTAAGGTTTTGTACTGTTGGCTTCCTACAATAATTACAAGTGTTTCCTTCTTCCCCTTTCTTGCACCAAAAACATTAAAGGACAGAATTTGTCTCAGATTATCTGGTAGACATCAGGCACGTCCCTCACCCATTCGTAGGACTGCCATATCTGCAAATGTTTTCAGGACACTTATGAAAAATGCATGTTCCAGGGCCTGCATTGGCACCCTAAGAGAAAATGTGCATATATGGCAACCCTACCCATTCAGGTTAGTTAATGGGTGTTTTGCCACTGACTTTAAACAGTTCGGGATCACGTTATCCTTGTTCTCTCCTCTAATAAGGTGTAAGGTTATCTGAATGCACAATGTCTGGGAAGCTATTGGAATAGTAGAGGTGAAAGAATCAAGGGTCTCAAGATTATTTTTTTCATTAACTTGAGACCTGCGATTCTTTTACCTCTACTACTACTATTATTTTTAATTATCTGTATAGCACTGACTATATAATGTGCGATGTGCCTGGCACTAAAATAGAAACAGGTCTCTGTCCTTGGGGTAATTGATGTATTGTTGGTATTCTATCCTGAGTAAGAACAGCATCATTACTCTACAACTGCCATTCACCGTGTGTTCTGGTGACAATGTAGAATAAGTTACAGTTGTCCTAACGCAAGTGTTTTATATGGGTTTGACTAGAATTCCTGATGTCCAAAGGGAACATGTTTCCTCCTTTTTCAGGCTGGTCATGTCCCAGTGATGGGAAGAGAACGTACTGCCTCAGAGTTGTCTCTGCCTGTGCACCCCCCTCTTCCAATTGATTGGCAGACAGTTTTCACAGTTACTGCCTTCTGCATCTCACAACTGGAGAGCACTTACAACTTTAAGCAATATGAATTTGTAGTTCTTTTTAAAAAAGATATTCATTACTCTTGCTTTTTAAAGGTTCTTTTTAGCGGCCCTTTTCACACGAGACGGGCCCATGCACGGCCACGCAGACGTGCTGCGTGGGCATGAGTGGGCGCCACCCAGGTGACCGCTGCGGAGGGTGGGTGGGGGTGCGTTCACGCTGTTGTTCTACACCCATCTCTACCCCTATCCCCCACACAGAGCAACCAGTGAAAACGGCGGTTGCTCCATGTACGAAGATGGGCGGAGATTGGTGAGCACCCATGTAATGGCGACTCCCCCACTGCCCCCGTACTAGCATGCACACCCATCCCCCCCTCCACATCACAGCCCATTTAAAAAGGGCCAGAGTAACATAAGATTCATGCAAAAAAAAAGAAAAAAAGGATGAAGTCTGATTTATATCATTAATCATTCTAGGGTTTCCTTTAGTGCCAGACTCAATTCATGCTGTTGCGAGAGCCAAATACTTCAATGACAAGTGAGTATTTTGCCTAGTATTAAAACCATGTAGCATTTACTATATATGCATGCAATTTATTGGCATTAATGGTATATTTTTCTTGCAGCTGCTGGATGAGTGTTGATACTCACTTGCTCTATATTGTTCATGGGCCTGTCATGGCAGCATTGTTGGTAAGAATATTAAACAACATGTTAACAGTTTACTTACTGTAAATGGAAATGATCCACAACTCCAGAAGTTCCATCCCATTCGGGACACAGGGTAGATTAAATGAACTGGCCATAGCCACATTGAAAGGCCCTTTTCACACGAGCCACCATGGGGAGGGGGGGGATAGGGGGCGCCGTGGTGGGTAGGCGGTGCATGGGGGTGCATTCCTATGGACCCCCATCCACCTCCACCCTTCTCCATGCACAAAGCATTGGGCATTGGTGCCCGTTGCTCTGTGTGTGGGTGATGGGTGGAGGTGGGTGGAATGCAGGAGCATGCATGCACCCCCACCCACTGCCTGCGGTGTCCATGGCCGCCTCCCATCCCCCTGCACCTGCTGCACAGGTGTGTGGGAGGGGGGCACCCATGTGAAAAGGGCCAAAGTCTGCAACCAAGGCAGGAATTGAACATAAATCTCCAAAATCTAAGCCCAGTGCTTTACCCACTAGATAACCCTTCCTCAGTTAACTTCTGAAAATTGTGGGCATTTTTCTTTCCTTGTTAAGATTATATATGATAAATATATTGCATGGCACGTCGTAAAAATAAAAAAAAATTATGTGAACTACACGCAACTGAGTGAACTAAAAGCTAAATCAGTAAACCAGTTGTTGGTCTACGCTGAAATGGCAGAAAGGTAACGTGCTGCTGTACCTGGAAGGAGGCTGGATAGTGAGAGAAGAAACAGAATAGACTAGGCTGGGGTGGTCAAAGTTTCCAATCCAAGAGCTGTGTATTAAACGGTTCGTCTGGCCAAGAGCTATAAGAGACACACATGCATACATGTGCATGCATATACACAAACCTTTTCTGCCTTGGGATTGATTCGTGAAACAGGTGCTTTGTGACCCTGACTGCTAAGACTGAGAAGCTGCAATTCAGCTCAGAGTGATGTGTGCCTGAGATTCAGGCGAAAGGAAATAAGACACAGGTCCATTAAGGCAGCACAGGGTCCAGGACTGGTCCTGGCTGAGAACTGCACTTGATCTGCCCAAGGAACACATCTGGTTGCTGAGTTTCAGTTTGGCCACCTTTGGACTAGACGAATATAGAACAGAAGCGATCTAATCAGATGCAGGTGTTTAAGGAGAGAAGCACAGATAGAAAGGAAAGGCAGCGATGTTGTTACTAGTACTGCAGACCTGACTTCCCTGAAATTTTGGGAGAATGTTAGTTCTGTCCCATCTCCACCTGACAACTGAATCAACATCCCAAAATACTCAGCTGTCAGTGGGTTGGGATCTGACGTTTTCCTTCAGACATCTGCTGTATCTGTCTGGGAGATCAAATACTCCTGTGATGAGCACTATGGAAAATGCCTACAAATAAACATGGAACTGGAACTGTCTTAACAAAATATATTTATATTTCAACAGCAGAACCAACCAACCATTTCCAAAAGGAAGTTTGAAAAATAACTTGATATCCACGGAGTTCAATTATTCCAGCCATTTTCAGAGAATGGAAAACTCCACATGGCAGTTTTACAATATAGCATTTGGGAAAACAAGCTGATGCCCTTAATGTCATAACAAATTTCACCATCTGGAATGAGAATATCCAGCAAGAGCCTTCTCTCAGAACCACTACCAGCTTCAGATTTATTGTAGCAGCCTATATTATTTTTTCTACTGTCATAAAGCCCAGGTCTGGCAAAGGGCATGCAAGCCCTTTCCTACTTTTAATACTGTTTTCTGGAGCTACACATTTTAGTCACATACAAAAATATCCATCACATTTGCATGTTGCAACATGCTCTCCCAACCCGGAGAGAGCAATCGCATTCTCTCAGCTGAGAGGCAGCTGCAAGAGGAAAGAGCAGATGTGCAGGAAGGACCTTCTCCAGATGATCTGCGCCTGCAATCCTCTCTCCATTTAGGAAAGGAACCAAAAGGAGCACAGGAGCCCTGTGGATCCTCTGGCGGAGCCTCACCCGTCCCTTGCTCTTTTCAGTTCCTTACCCAAACGGAGAGCGCAGTGCGGGCGCAGATCCTCTGGAGAAGATTTTTCCTGCACCCTGCCTCACTCTCTCCTCTCACAACTGCCTGTCAGCTGAGAAAGCGCAATCACTCTCTCTAGCAGCTGTGCTAGACGTGACTTTGAGTGATTTCAGACGTTAGAGACGCCCAATTCACCACAGTGGATTCCCTGCGGTGGCGAACCGGCTAACCAACCCCCGTGGTCAAAGAAAGCACCCAACAGACGTGATGGGAGCGGGACCATGGCAGGGAATCGGGCCACCAGACCATGGACCGGGGCGCCGCAACAGACGTGACACCAATTCCTGGCAGTGGTCAAAACACTCAGAACGAGCTGGGGAGGGGCAGGACACAGACATGGCCGGCTGAGGGCAAACGAAGTCAAAAGGGAATGCCCACACAAGGGAAACGGGAAGGGAGGGATGAGAGGGAGAAGAGCCACCCAGGTACCACACACAACAGGCACAGAGACAGCGAGGGCACAGTGGAACACACAGCACAAACACACACACCCGGTCGCACAAACATCCGGACAGGAAAGGGGGGGGGGGGAGACACACCGGG
>QEPC01001500.1:1700172-1726944 GCA_003113815.1 Sphenodon punctatus
GTAGATATAGTGTACCTGGATTTCCAGAAAGCATTTGATAAGGTCCCACATAAAAGACGCTTGAGAAAATTAAAAAGTCATGGGATAGGAGGTAGTGTCTTACTATGGATTGGTAACTGGTTAAAGGATAGGAAGCAAAGAGTAGGACTGAATGGTCAGTTTTCACAATGGAGAGATGTAAAAAGCGGTGTGTCTCAGGGATCTGTATTGGGACCGGTGCTGTTTAATGTATTCATTAATGATTTGGGAAAGGGCGTTAAGAGTGAAGTCATCAAATTTGCAGATGACACCGAGTTATTCAAGGTAGTTAAAACACGAACAGACTGAACAACTGCAACAGGCTCTTACAAGACTGGGTGCCCGGGCATCTAGATGGCAGATGAGATTTAATGTGGACAGGTGCAAAGTGATGCACATAGGGAAAAATAACCCAAACTATGAGTACACAATGCTGGGTACTCAACAAGGAGTTACCACTCAGGAAAAGGGTCTGGGAGTGAGTGTGGACAATACATTGAATCCACAGTGCAGTGCGCAGCAGCAGTCAAAAAAGAGAACAGAATGTTAGGAGTTTTTCACAAAGGAATAGAGAATAAAACTGAGGATGTCATAATGCCTCCTTACAAATCAATGGTGTGACCGCACCTGGAATATTGTGTGCAGTTCTGGTTGCCCCATTTCAAAAAAGACATAGTTGAACTAGGAAAGGTACAGAGAAGGGCAACAAGAATGATAAAGGGTATGGAACAGCTTCCATATAAACAGAGGTTTGATAAGCTGGGTCTCTTCAGCTCAGAGAAGAGAAGACAGAGGGGACATGATAGAGGTTTATAAAATCTTGAGTGGTGTGGAACGAGTAGATAGAGAACGGTTATTTACCCTCTCAAATTGTACTAGAACTAGGGGACGCTCCATAAAAGTAGCTGCCGGCAGATTTAAAACAAATAAAAAGTATTTTTTCACTCAATGCATAATTAACTTATGGAATTTGTTGCCAGAGGACATTGTCAGGGCCAGTAGTATAGCTGGGTTTTTTAAAGGACTGGATAAGTTCTTAGAGAGTAGGTTCATTAATGACTATTAACCAAGTAGCTTATGGGATGAACTTCTTACTGTCAGAAGCTAGGAGTGAACAACAGGGAATGAATTGTCCATTGTGACTGTTGGTTCTTCTCCCTTGCGATCGATATTGGCCAGTGTCGGAGAACAGGATGCTGGACTTGATAGAGCGTTGGTCTGACTCAGTATGACACTACTTATGTTCTTAAACATAGATCTCTTAATGCAAATGTCAAAGTAAATATTTGCATTCTAGAACTACAAGTTTGCAAAATGAGACTAGCATAAATCCACCCTTTTCCTCCATACTAGCTGTGTGCACCAGGCCCCTATGTCATTTTCAGTTTTCGTTTTAGTTTTCGTTACTCAAAATTGTCAGTTTTGTTATTGTTATTAACGACAATGTCATTTTCGTTATTATCAGTACCATTTCAAATGAAGATATTATTTTTGGTATTCCCGTGCACAACTAATATCTATCTAAATCTAAGGGAGACGGGAAGGGAAAAACTATTATCTAATCAATTATCTATATAACTATTCTAATCTATACTACCTATCTATATATAATGTACAGGGGGGAGAAGGGGAGGGAAAGGGAGATGGTAAAATGTAGGGTATGAGGAAGGAAAGGTATTGGTAACACAAGGGCTAGGGAGGATTTTGTGTGTGCAAGCACCACAGTTCTGTAAATGCAACCTGACAAGCAAAGCTCTCACATAACGGAGAAAAAAAGCCTGGCCCTCCCATTATAAAGGGTTGCAGAGCCCTCCCCGAGAGCCCCCCTGATTGCTCAAAGTCTGCTGCCTCCCACAATCAATCACAGAGTGCCATGAGACTGCTGGGGCATGCTTGTGTTGCTCATTGGCAAGTGATACATCCATCAGATACTGTTGAGCTGCTCACCCCTCCCAACACAGGCACAGTTCAAGAGTTCAACCCTGTTTAGGGCTCCGAGATGCCTGCTCCCTCCTCCACATTTTCCCTCCAAAACCCAACTGCCACAGCACTAATAATGACAATGATAACGACATTGTAGTTTTCGGTATCGATATTCTTGGTTATCATTTTAGTTTTTGTTATCCTTCTTCTCAGTTGGTGGTTTTGGTATTGCAATAATGAAAATGACAATTTTCAGCATCATTCTTGTAACAAAAACGTCATGCGCACCCCTACCCCATACCCATTTTCTAAAACAAAAAATTCTACAGGCACAGTTCTTGTTACATGATACATGACCCCTTGAGTACAACAGTGCTAGAAGCACTAGGTCAAGTGGGGGATCTGGTAGCTGCCAGCATTTTAAGCACTGTTCATAAAGCATGCAAAGAAGGTCTACATAATATGGTGCTTATAACATACCACAGGTACCTTACACCTTGTAAATACATTTACACTGTCACCAGTGCCACAACAGCTGCACCAGTAAGGCAGCAGTGGAAAATCACAGTCTTGGACCCAGAGGTAGAACGTGGGCATTCTCGGTGGCAGGGCCATGGTTATGGAACTCCCTCCTGGAGGAAGCCCACCTGGCCCCATGTCTACTGGCCTTTTGTCGGGCATGTAAGACGTGGCTGTTCTCTCAGGTCTTTGGGGGTGGGGGTAAATGAGGGTTTTTAATTGTTGTGAATTTTACTGGTGTTTTAAATATTGGTTTTATTTTTGTATGGAAGCCGCCCCGAGATGCCGTAGGCATGAGGGGGCGGCATATAAATGCAACTAAATAAATAAATAAAGTTGTAAAGAGATTCCCCACTCCAGTCATGCCCATCATCTCCTCACTACCACCGAGAAGCACCTCCACACTGGCCTGTGGGCAAGGAACAGTGTGCCCAGTGAAGCAGGCTGCACTCCATATATGTGTGATGTAGTGGCCCTGATGAGCCTATGCACCAGGAAAATCAGGAGGCAATTCTGATGCCACTTGGAAATTGTAACTCTGCATTGCCCCCTACTGTCAAAACACAACTAGAGAATGCTGTGGCCCTGACTCAGCAAGCTACTGAAGCTACTGAAGCATGTTCATACCTTTACGCAGGGAACTAACCTCACTAAGTCAATGGCACTATCAGCATACTTAAGTTAAAGTCAATATTGCCATTTGGCATGGTCAGAATAATTACCAAACTTGGCAGATTCTCACAAAATGAGCCTGCCAAATAAACAGTATTTTGTATTTGTGATTTCTGTCTGCCAAGTTCATACATTGGTTATTTCACAATTTGTTTGCTACGCAAAGAGTGATTTTTACTATTTCATTATCTACCTTTTTGTTATTTATTCAGACAGTATCCATTATTCATACCCTACATTCTGTAAGGGATCTAATGTAGTTGATATTCTGTAGCTTCTGATTGGTTGGTTAGTCTCACAAGTTATAGAGTATGTATGTCATTTCATTAAATGAATGACTCCCTTGTCTGGTGCATTCATAACATGTGCTTCTGTAATAACTGTCAAAAGAGAGTTCACTGCAGATGCTCAAAAGGACTCAAATTCACTTTTGAACATTTCTTGCCATTTGACATCTTGCCAACATGCCAACTGAGTTCATGAACTGAATAAGACCTGTACACTCCTATTTTAATGTTATAGTTTAGTTTGGTTTAGTTGTCTAGGGCTTTTGCCATAATGTCAATACCAAAAAATGGAGCAACTTCATAAACATAATCAATGTAGGAGCTTAGCAAAAGCATCTAAAATACCTAACAATTTATCTAATAAAACAGTTTAAATTTTATAACTACTGTGTCAAAGTTTTAATTTTAGCTCTTTTTTTTTTTTTAAACCAAGTAATAAAAAGGTTCCTAGAGCATGTAAAACAGGCAACAGATCATTGGACAACAACCAAATAGGGTTTTTTTGTATTGATCCCAAAATTAAATTTTTTAGTAAAAGAAAAATGCTCTCTCTAGCACTGTCTTAAAACTATAGGACCATAAATAATGATTAATATCATACACTTTGTTTTTCACAGAAGTGCACTTTCTATCAAAATAAGGTATACCCAGCCATCTATCAGTTACCACTGCAAAATTCACCAAACTAAAATGTGCTCTTGTAATTACCTCCCTTAGTTTGTGATTTTGTACTAGAATTAAATATTACTCCAATACAAAAAGAACTTTTAAAGAGATTCAAAAAAGGAGACACCCATGAAAATCTCACTATTGCCATGTCAAGTTGCATACTTAGTAAATCTTGTTTTGTATCATTTTTAAATTGTGGAAGAATAATTGGATCAGCTATAGTGGTAAAATTCTCCAAATCATTAATTTTAAATACATCAATTAAATCAATATACCAGCTTTTAAAAAAAAAATGCATCTTGAAGGCTTTCAAGTAGACATATTTTAGGGTATATAGTAGGAGGGAAGGCTTTTATTTTTATCCAATAATTGATTCATCTTAATTGAGCTTTTGTAACAACAGTAATCTGGCCTGTTTCAGCCCGTAATAAGCCTCCAGAGACTGAATGAGGCAGAGGTAATAAACGTCTTAAAATATAATTAGGAAGCCTTTCTAATTTTGAATACACTTTAGAATCACCACCCCGTACTTCTGCTCCATAGAGTAAGAGGGGATCAACCTTAGAGTTATAAACTTTTAATGCTGATATTATGGCTCTTTGTCCAGTTTTACTATAAAGTGATAGGACGCTTCCTAATGATTGTCTAACTTTGATACAGTTCTTCTCCACATGTGTAACCCATATTTGTTTTTGGTGAAACCATCCCTACCAGGTACCTGCCATCTTTTCTCCTCCTTTTCCTCAACACCTTACTCAGCATGCACATGACAATGGGTGCAGTCAGATGGGAGAGGCTACCATGCTTTAGGTAGCCTTACCCCTCCCCTGAGCAAACAAGACATATGATGCAGTGGTTTGTGTGCCCAGAGCCTGCCAGATGTTCCCTCCACCCCAAGGCGAAGCTAACAGCTGGCTGCTCTGTGATGCATCCTTGGGAAAAGTCTGAGGATACCCAGCTGGGGTAAGGCTACCCGGGGCAGGGCAAGTCATGTGATGTGCTGCGCTTGTCCCCACCATGCAAGGTGCACCACTGTGGGGCCATGAGCAATGGACACTAGCACACATCACATACAGCCACACCATGGCCGTGGACAGACTCTCAGTCCAATCAGGCTGATCAGAAGGAAGGGAGAGCCAAGGAGCACACATCCCCCCTCTCTCCACACTGACAAACAACAGCTGTTTGTCAGTGTGGAGAGGGATGCATGCATGCACTCATCTGGGCCCCCATCTCCCCCATATCAGCTGCTTTTCAGGGCGGGGGGAAACAAGAGAGACTTCTCCCCTTCCCCGGTCCACCTGACTGACAGCTTATTGGTGGCAGGGGGCCTGGGAAAAGGGTGCACACTCTTCCCAGGCTCCCCTTCCACATTAGCTGTCAGGCCGGGGACGGGGGAGGAGCACGTGCCCTCCTCCATTCCACCCCCCAACAGCTGCCTATCAACAGCGGGTTCAATCCTACACCTCAGCGAGAGTCAGAGCTTCCAGCCCCCAGCCATGGAGGCAGCCCAACTGGCTCCCCTGCCACCATGTGGTCGGCTCCCCACACTTGCCCCATAGTGTGGCAGCAGTGATTGCCTGCCATGGGGCTGCTCGGCAGAGGTGTGCACCAGGGACCCATGTCATTTTTTGTTTTTGTTATTTAAATCTATCGTTTTAGTTTTCAAAAATAAAAAAATCATTTTTGCTTTCGTTTTCCATTGGTTTCAATGGAACACACGTTTTTGGCTGTTACCTTTTTGTTTTTCATTTTCATTATATTATGATGTAACTTGGGGGGGAGGGGTACCTCAAATGGAAGGCATTATGTATACCAAGTTCCAGAAAGACTGGATAACGGAATCAGATTTTATAAGCAGTTGAATTATGCTATTTTGCAAAAATCTTCATATACATTCCTGGCTGTAACATCTTTGTCTCCAGTCTAATGTGGATGAAACTTGGCAAGTTGATACCCTTCCCCATGTTTAATATATATGCCAACATCCAGAAGGATTGGATAAAGGGTCCTGGTGGTATACACAATTAACCTATAAATGTATGTCTGACTGTAAAATCTTTGCAGTCCAACCAGTGTACATGAACTTTCAGAATCAAATCAAATACCAGAAAGATGTGATAAAGGGTCCTAATTTTATATGCCTGAACAACATATGCAGAGAATGAGTCTATGCCAGGAATTCTAATCTCTTATGTGTCACTGTGATATAAGATTGGTTTGTGATGCCAATAGGACAGCAGAAATGTCAACCAAATATCCTCATTCTGTGCTGAGAGTGAGACCATCCCAACATCTCTCCCCCAGTTGTTACTGGGAAGTCAGAAGCATCTGTTTAGGAAAGAGCCAATAGAGATTCTCTTATGTCCTCTTTCACAGTGCTACAGGATGTGATTGTGATAAGCTTGGATGTGTAAACTATGTTTCCTGATTACTGGGATGCTATCTCCAAATGTCCCAGTTATGTAGGGGTGGGAAACCGGTAGAATCCGGTATCCGATAATGCCGGTATCGGGCGTACCGGCATTATCGGATTCGACCAGGTAATCCGGACCCGGTACCGGATTTCGGGGTACCAGATTTTTTTACATTGCAGCCATTTAAAAATGGCTGCAATGTAAAAAAACTTAAAGCCCCAGCAAAAAAGTTTAAAAAAAAAAAAAACCTCCCCGAGTCCAGGCTGCGCGGGTGGAAGGGGGGACACCCCCCACCCACCCTGCCCAGCCTGGATTTTTGTTTTAAAAAAGAAAAGACTAAGAGTAAGATCATAACAACGAAAATGAAATGCACACCCCATGGGGATTTGATCCCTGCTGCTTGTGTGGCTGCATGTAGTGTCTTTACTGCTGTGTTTTTCTGCACAGCTCCTGACACCAGTCTGAGCCATCTATACTACAAGTGCTTAATTGGCAAGGTCAGGACAATCTAAACAGTTGGATGTGTATAATCGCAGATTTAACTACCCCTTCAATTTTTCTTTAAAAGATGGTTCCTAAAAATCTTGGCTGCATGATCACATCTTGAGACTTAAATGTAACCCCATGATCCCAGAAAGCAACAAAGGTATGCAAAGTATATCTAATATCAGCTGGGATCATGATTCATCAAAATACAGTGTGACCTCACTTGAAATCCCAAACTCTGCCTTAGAGCAAGGTGTAAAATAAACACTGTTTTATTCAATTTCTCTATGCAAAAGTAAATCTATTCACTTTAGAGATAAATTAACTTTTTATTATTTAGAATTTAACACAGCTCTGAAAGAGAACACTAGATTCTTTTTTTTTTACTCACACAGCATCCCCAACTGCATCATTGACTAAGTTCCAATTTTAAGGCCATCTGCACACCCCACTATCTTCAAATTGTGCCCTCAATTATAATCTTACTGAAGGCACTAGGGTTATAGCACTGTAGCAAAGAATTTAAAGGAAACTGGAGACACCAAGGACAGCATTTAGCCTGTAGATTCTTTATTAAGAAGCACAACTTAGAAAACAAAAGTTGGCCTGTCCGAACCCACGCTTATGGCAGTTGGCAAAGCATGGTTTCACTAACAGATTGATCAAGTTTAATATGAAGTCACTGAGATACAATATTTATTTATTTCTTCACATTTTTATCCCACCCTTCCCTGAAGGCTCAGGGCAGGTTACAATACAAAAACATATTAAAAATACACAGAATAAAACCAAACGACATTCCCTAACCTCTAATATATTAGAATACACAAATAAAGCCATTTAAAAGTGAATAAAAACCTTTAACCCACAACTCCCCACACCCTACCCTTGCTTGCCCAATGCCTGGCCAAAGGAGACCAGAAGATGAGCAGTCTTGGCTTAGATGAACCTCCAAAAGGAAGGGAATTCCTTAATTGTGGGACAGCCACCACAAATGCCTCTCTGAGTGTCTTTGTTGTGTGAACTTGATGGTATCTGCAAGAGGATGTTCCTAGCGAACTTCAGAGGCCATGATGGGATATGAGGTGGTCTTTCAGATATTTGGGACCCAGGCCATTTAAGGCTTTACAGGTCAAAACCATCACCTTGAATTGTGCCCAGAAAGCTATTGATAGCTGGTGCAGACTCAGAAACACCAGTGTAATCTGCTCCCAGTGACCCACCCCTGACAAAAGACAGGCCACTGCATTCTGCACCAGTTGCAGCTTCCAAACACTCATCAAGGGGAGCCCCACTAGAGTGCATTTCAGTAGTCTAAGCACAGAGATTCCAAGTGTATTTTTACAAAGTTGCTATTCAGAGTAGCATCGACGACTCATTCATGGGAAGCATGTGTCCCCCCCCCCCCCGATTTTTGGAAGTTCTACAGAACTCCTGCCCATCTCCCACTCTCTTCCCCTCCACCCACTATCGACAGGTACCAGTCACCTATGCAGAACAGAACTGCATTTTCAGAAATATACTTCCTGCAGTAGTATGTCTTTTGGTGAGAACCAAAAACCAAATAACATTTGTCAAACAGACTTTTAGAGCAATATTGGCTTCCAAATAAAAGGAAAGCAGTCCACTTCAGGAAGACACAAAAATGATTCAAGGCTGGTGGTTTTCAGAAAAAACAGTGATCTGGCTAATTTCCACAAACTTTCAATTATTAAAAGAGTCTTTCAGAAGCAGTACTTAGGTCCTACAACATAACAGGTTATCATCTCTGTCCTTGATCCCAACCCAAACACTGAGTGGTAACAGACATCACATGGGTGACATCAGTCCCACCATTTATTTATTTTATTTTATTTAATGCATTTATACCCCGCCCCTCCTGCAAGCAGCTCGGGGCGGCTAACAAATTTCAAAAAGTAAAACAACCTTAAAAACATTTAAAACAGTTATAAAATCTTACAAATAAAACAGGGAAGGGACAAATAATAACGAATAATAAAGAAGGGTGAAGAGGGCTTCCCCTGGGGTGGAGAGGGCTTCCCCTGGCTGAGAACTCTCCAGCCACAGGAACAAACATTCCCATGGCCTCCCACAGCTGGGGAGGGAGGATGGACATCTGCGTGTGGTCGCTCAGCCACGTTCCCAACATTGCCCCCCGTCATGATAGACAGCCATGGCTGCCTCTTTCAAGCAGCCATGGTTTGCCACCATGGCAACCGCCCCAATACTGGTAGGAGCTGAGCCAGGAACACACGTTCCCACCTGGCTCAACCACTCTGCCCTGGTCAGGCAGGAACCAGGCGCAGACCAAGCACACATTACCCACCCGGCTCCTACCTGGTCAGGGTAGGAACTGGGCTGACATCTAGTTGACAACAGCTGGAGGTGAATGCTGAAAATATCGATTGATTCAGACAGTGAGAGACCAGAGTTGGACAAAGATTTGAGCAGACCAAACATAATCTAATGGTAATAAAGAAAAGGGTAAATTAGCATTCTACGTTTATTTTTTTATAATATAACTTAATATCCCTCCCCATCCCACCTTATGGCAGCTCAGGGTGGCTCACAAATTTTAAATAAGATAACTATAAAGCCATACACAATACAGATAAAACCAAGCAACAATAAGACAGGTAGTCTCATAAAAGAAAACCTCTTCACCCTATCCACACCCACCCACTCCCTCTCTCACCAAATGCCTGGCAAAACAGTCAGGTCTTACACTGCCTTCGGAAGGAGAAGAGATCCGGGGACAGGCAAGTCTCCACCGGGAGGGAGTACCACAGCCTCAGAACAACCACTGAGAACGCCTTCTCCATCATCCCCACACAACGAACCTCAGGGGACTTCAAGAAGGACACTCCCAGATGACTGCAGGGGCCGATCCAGAACCCAAGTGGTTTGGTGGTCCTGCAGATAGGTGGTCCCAGTCTGTATAGGTCAAAACCAACACCTTGAATCAGGCCCAATAGACTATAGGCAGCCAGTGCAGCAAGCAAAGCACTGGTGTTATATTCTCACAGTGTCCTGACTCTGTAAGGAGGCAGGCCGCTGCATTCTGCACCAGCTGTAGCCTCCGGATCATCACCAAGGATAGCCTCACGTAGAGTGCGTTACAGTAGTCCAATCTTGCGGTGATGAAGGCATGGATGATTGTGGCAAGGTCGAAGCCTGAAATATACAGCTGAAACTGCTGCACTAGATGTAACTGGCAAAAAGCGCTCCTCGCCACAGCTGCCACCTGCGCATTCAGGCAGAACTGCAAATCGAGGAGCACCCTCAGACTCTGAACCTGGGGGACTAAGGGGTGAACCCCATCATTGATGGGGACCTCACACACTCGCAGCCCCCCACCATCACCTCCGTCTTGTTAAAATTCAACTTCAGATGGCTCGCCCTCATCCAGTGCCCCACAGCCACCAAGCACCATGTAAACACCGAGATGACCCCCCCAAAGACTGCATATACATGTTGAACAGGAGGGGGGACAGAATGGAACCTTGCAGAACTCCGCACGTGAGAACCCGGGGAGACGAAGAATGGTCCCCCAGCACCACTCGCTGAGTTCTTCCAGCCAGGAAAGAGCAGAACCATTCAAGAATAATGCCACCAATCCCAGCATGGTCCTGCAAGCAAGTCACCAAAACCTCGTGGTCAACACTGTCAAAAGCAGCTGACAGATCTAATGAAGTCAACGGAGTAGACCGATTGGTCTAACTCACAGCATAGATGGTCAACCAAGCCCACAAGCACAGTTTCAGTGCCATAACCCGGCCAAAAGCCAGACTATAAAGAATCCAGAAAAATGCTGTGATTCAAATGCATCTGAAGCTGCTGAACCACCACCCATTTGATAACCTTCCCTAAAAAAGGAAGGCTAGAGACAAGCTGTTAGCTGGCTGGGGAGTCAATGTCAAGAGATGGTTTCTTGAGCAGAGGTCTCACCACTGCCTCCTTCATGCATCCCAGAACTCTGGCCTCCCAAAAGGAGGCATTGACTACCCCTGCCAGCAATGGCTCCAATGTCTCCCAGATAGCCTTAACCATCCAGGACAGGCATGGAGCTAGTTCACAGGATGTGGCTTTAACTGCCCCAACCACATCCCTAGCATCAGTGGACAACACCAACTGAAATTAATCCATAACACCAGACAAGTCAGGACATCCATAACCTCTGGTTCCACTACTGTACCAAGTGCAGTGTCAAAGTCATGGTGAATGTATATCCACAAAGTAATTAATAGACATGTCACAGCGAACAGTGGAAGAATCCAGTTCCAGGTCAAGACAGGCCAGACCAACCAGCCCCTCCACCACCAGACGAATTTTTGCAGATGCTATGATGAAAGCAAAGAAACTCTTCTATGCTGCCTGAACAGCCATGGCATAGACTCTTAAACTAGCTCTGTGCTTCAGTCTGTCGTCTTCAGTACAAGTACGATGTCATGGTCACTCTAACTGCCTCCCTTCCTGTTTCAACTGCTGCAGGTCATCTGTGAGCCACGGGGCCCTGTCCATCAATGCCTGGGAAGTGGATGCCTGGGACCCGTTCTTTCAATGGCCTCAGTCAGCAAGGTGCTCCAGAAAGCTACAAGGTCATCAAGAGAACGGCTGTTGAGGTCAGAGGGTAACTCCCTAAGAGCATTCTGGAACTTGTCCAGTTCCATAAGTCTCCAGGGGCAAACCAACTGAATGGATTCCGCACACATCTGGGGGCTGATGTCTGCCAGGAGATGGGCTCATAAGAGGTAATGATCCATCCATGACAAGGGCAACAATGACACATTCCCCACCAATGGATCCCCCTTCTCAAGGCTGGTGCAGAACACCAAATCCAAAGTATGTCCCCTCCTCGCCCCTCATGTCAGGCTGCTCACCACCTGAGACAAGTCCATGGTTGCCATGAACTCGTGCTCTTTGCCGCAAAGACTGGCGTCGGCGTGAATGCTGAAGTCCCCTAAGACTACCAGCCTCGGGGACTGCAAAATCACCTCCTACACCAGCTCTGCTACAGCATGTACAGATGCTGAAGCGCAGGTGGGTATGGTACACCAACAGCAACCCCCAATCTGTATCTGGCCAAATCAAGCACAAGATGAAGACCCTCTATACCGGACTTGGTCTGTACCGGATACATCCTAATGGGCTGTGTATCCCTAAAATCCATGGCTACACTGCCTCCTCATCCCACCAGTCACAGTTGATGTTGCACAGAATACCCAGCTGGGACAAGGTCAGTCAGAACTGGCCCCGACTCAGTGTCCAGCCAGGTTTCTGTAATGCACATGAGGTCGGCCACCTGGTCTAGGATTAACTCCCGGACAGTAGATGACTTATTTATGACTGACCTCGCATTCAACAGTGTCAAACTGGGGCCAGAGGCCTCTTGAATCTCAACCACCTCACCACCTGCCTGGGGGCCATCGAGGGGGACAGGCACCAAGTACCTCTCCTGCCTCGAAGCTCAAACACCACCCCACAAAACAACCATAATTCCCCCGGCCTGTCACGACCCCAATAGCTGCACACAAACCTGGCCACTACCCCCGCCCCCCTTTCTCCTGGCTGTAATGTCAGACCAGTGAGGGAGATCCCACCGCCCAAAAGAATCTCATCCCCCTCCCTTGGGGATCAAACCCCCACCTCTCACTGAGTAGACACACCCCAACCCAGTCCCTCCATCCCTTGCTCTCACCAGAGGGATGGATCCTCCCCAGCCATATAAAACACTAANAACCCAGCTGGAACAAGATCGGCCAGAATAGGGCCCGATTCATTGTCCAGCCAGGTCTCTGTAATACACACGAGGTCGGCATCCCACTCTGGGATTAACTCCCGGACAGTAGATAACTTATTTATGACTGACCTCGCATTCAACAGTGTCAAACTGGGGCCAGAGGCCTCTTGAATCTCAACCCCCCCACCACTTCAAGACAACACAAAGACCAGCGAAGTCTATAAAAACTTCTAAGCACTAGTTAACTCCACCCCCACAAGACTTCAGATACTCCCTACCTCCAACCCTCAATGTCACGCCAAAGGGCATGGTTCTTCAGGTGCCGCCCCCGGCACTGCCGCAGCACTCCGCCGCTCTTCAAGGGGCTAGGCGGAAGCCCAGGGAATCGCTGGCTCCACCTCTCCACATGTATTACAGGAAATCAAGGACATTCAGCCTGTTAACATTCTTGAAAAACAAGACAGTCTGAGATTCAGACCTGGAATATAAACATAACCACTTTAAAAATCAACCATAATCATCAGGACTTAATTTCCCTGTCCCAGGAATTTGAGAGAAAGGGATATAGTAGTGTGGCACTCCAGCTTCACTGATAAGGTGAATGTATTAGCAACACTGTGAACACTTGAGTAGCAAAAATAGAAAATCCTTTGATTAAGCTAGCTGCCTTTGCTTTTATGGTGGAAAAAGCATAAACGTTTTTTGTCTTCTATTAAAATGTTGTCTAAGTAACTATATTTGTTGCTTGTTACTGTTTTACATTCCGGGTCAGGGCAAAAGAAGCCAGTGCCCGTTAATGAACTGAACTGTAAAAATAGAAAGAAAGAAAAAATGGGGCTTTCACAAACCAAGGGCTCTTCCACTCAAATTCAGAAGGAATCCACGAGTTATTTGAGGTAAAGGAGTCCTGAGAGCAATAGACTTGAAGTATCTGGACGTGCTAATGGCACATTACGAGCTCTGGTGTACAACTTCCACAAGCCCAGTGAAGTCGATACCTGTCGCCAGCTAGAGTGTCTGACATCCTGAGATATATGGTGAAGAATCCTAGTGTTCAGAAAACTGAGATGCTCACATCCTGTCAAGTATTTCCTCTAATTAAATATTGCACTCAAGTCACCTACTCTTTTCACCTACCTGTTAGAAATCTATGCCATTCAGTCTCTCTTAATCTTGTCCTATCTGAATGGATCAGACAGCTCACTTTATAAAATGATTGCAAAGCTAGGATTAAAAGTCAGATTGGCAATTTTTAAAAAGGATATGAATATTGAGAGGGGGGAAAGCCAGCCATTTTAAAATTATAGGCTTTGGGACCTGATTCTGAGAAGAGGTTATTGAGATTATTCTTGGTACCGTAAGTTTAGAGTTTTTCACAGCTCTGGCCTCCCAGACCCTTCTGATCAGCTCCAATATCCAGTAGTATTGCATTACTACTGCCCTCCTTTCTTCCACACATAGGCGGCTTGTGGGGTAGGTTTTTTGGCAGCTGCATAGAACACTATAAAACCCCTGTCCAGCCCCTGCCCCACCTCCTGTGCCCACCTTCTATCAGCACTTACCAGTCACCTCTGAGTCCTGAGCCTCTACACTTTAAGCTTTGACCTCCTTTGCTGTCTTCTCTACACTTTGGACCAATACCCACTAAAGAGTATTGTGTGAATGCAGGCAGAGGTTCTAAAATTAAAATTTCTAAGTCATTCAAGTCAAGTGAAATTTATTCTGCGTGGCCAATGGCCACTGCATAAAGGGAATGTACATCGGACGAATATACGTCCTCAACAGAGTAGCACATACATAGGCAGTAAAACAATGCATATCGGACAGTAAAATAATACATATAAAATAACAAAGTAATATGATGAAAAGTATCCAAGAGCATTTCCAGGTATTATGATATTATATTCAAGGGAACATATAATTGCGCAGTCCTGGGGATATAAGAGTACTACCCATGGAGGACCATGCGGTCCTTGGACCAACAACTCTAGGGTTAAATTACAGGAAGGATTACTCCAGCCCTGAGGCCTCTATTACAGTATGCCTACTGCCACGCCCTTCAGAATCTCAGCCCTTAAAGGGGAGGAGTATACCATCTCCTGCTTTATTACAGATTATCTGGCTGCATAGATTTGCCAAGCTGGAGTAGGCCTGGGTTAAATGCTGAAAAGATTGATCGAAGAAATAGCCAAGTTACATTGGACTTCAAAATGCTGCTCGTAACTCGTCTGAACCTTTTGCTGGTTACCTTAGGTCAGAGAGTCATCTGGTAGAGCTCTAAATTCCAGAAAATTCTTCCTATAGTGAAATATACACAATAGGAAGGATGCGACATTCTTAATGTCCTGAGGGTTCAAGACATCCAAAAGCCTGGCCAAAAGCATAGGATCCGACCTGCCAGGGAACCTTCCCAGCAGTGCCGCCAAGTATCTTTCCCTTGGGATATCATAAAATGGCAATGAAGAATAATGTGAGCCACAGTCTCAGTCTAAGTCATTCTGAATTGCAGCTCCTCTGAATGAACGATTCAAATTACTACCTCATCTGACCCCTTTTTTCTTGCTGTGGCACTAATGAGATTAATCTCCCTTTGAACTCCTGGTTTATCATTTAGATCCATTTTTAACCATTAGGCCAAGCTATGACCAGTCTCTCTCTTTTTTCCTGCTCATTCCATCCTCTCTCTTTTCCACTTGCTGATGTCACTATCTGCACACAGTTACCGGTACCCACTCAGACCTGCATATATGGGCATCCACACAAAAGCTCACTTCAGGTTCCTGCAGCAAGAAATCCTGTGCTACTCTGCTCCAGGGCTTAACTTGTGGGGAGTCTTAGTAGGGCTCAGCCCATGATAGTCAATTCAGGGGGATTGAGTCCCAGAAAATGTTGCCAATTAAGTGTGTGCACCCCAAAATGTGAAAGAGCAGGAAAAAGGCTGATATCGGCCTTTTCACAATTAGAAACAAATACCAGAAAAAAATCTGAATGGTTTATTTGACTTTCATCAATGAATCTTGTTTTATATTCACCTGAAGAGAAGCAGGTTACTCTAGTGATTGGATTGCTAGCTGTAGAATAGAGTTCCATTCCCTGCTCTGACAAGCAATGGGGTAGGGGCGGGGGTGTGTGTGTGTCTTTTGGAGTAGGTGTAGGCCCTGACCTTTAAAAAATATATATATATATTTACACATTTGTAATTTTATTTACAAATTAAGCAATTTGCTTTTGATATTCCGGCAAAGATATAAAACCTGGCTGTTCGCCCAGGCCTTTGGGGAGGGTGGGTTAATGGGGTTTTATCTCCCCTACCCTATTTATTGTTTTAAAGGTTTCCTGGGCCCTGTTTTAATACTTTATGTATTTTTGATGTGTTTTAAATGTTTTATATGTATTTTATATATATATATTTGTTGGAAGCCGCCCTGAGCTGTTCTCAGGAGGGGCGGGGTATAAATCTAGAAATAAATAAATAAATATAAAGCACTGCTCTGCTCCACACTCATCTGCTGATGAAGCTGCAGTTCAAACTTTACTGGCCTGCTCCTTCCTCACCCATCCTGAAACACTAACAGCATCCAGGCCTCTCTGCTTTGTCCCTTCTGTCTTCTACCTAGGGTGGCCATTGGTCCTGTTTTATACAGGACAGTCTTGTTTTTCAAAGGGTTTGTCTGTTGCCCTTTATTTATGTGTTTTTGTCCTGTATTTTTCACGTCCTACCGGCACTGTCACTTTCACCCCTCTGGAAGTTATGATCTCATGACTTCCAGGTGGGAACAGCAGCATCAGTAGCATGTGGACTCGGAGGTGAGCCAGAGATCCTAGCACTGTTGGGGGGTGGGAGGGGAGGGAGCGCTAGGGTTACCATAACGTCCAGATTTTCCAGGACGTGACCACATTTTTGATCTGCCCAACCCCATCTGGGTGGATTTTTAAAATATACATCCATGGCCCAGATTTTGCCGGTATCATTGCATCCCCATCTCCAACCCTCACCCAGCACTTGTTGCTCATCTCTGACTGGGGGAAGAATCCCCGAGTCAGCTGCGCTCTTCCTTCCCCCCCACCCCAATGTCCTGTATTCTGGGGATGCATCAGTGGCAACCCACTTCTATCCCTCCAGATCCTTTTCTTAAAGAACAGGCATCCAATGAATCCTTCTTCCCATATAGTTCTCTAGTTAGTTAGTTGGATTTTTATCCCACACAGCGACCCAAAAGCTCAGTGCTGCTAACATCATCAGAAAAACATACGTACAATGTATTTGTCACTTCCCAGCATTCTCTTGCAAGAAACAGACAATGTTTAAATGCAAAAAACAGGTGATCAAGTATGCCTGATAGAATTATTATTATTATTATTATTATTAACAAACATTTATATAGCGCCAGCAGTGTACCTGGCACTTTACAAAGTAATAAAATAGACACGGTCCCTGCCCCTAGGGCTTACAATCTGAGAGACAGGAGCTGGGGGAGAGACTTAGGAAGGGGAACAGAGGGAGAGACAAGGGGTCTAACATTCATGAAGATGCGAGGTCTCAAGTGCACGTACTTGGCTTGGTTACGATGAGAATGACAGCAGGCAGGTCCATGTTGCAAGGATAAGGGTAAACCGATCGTAGGTATAGGAATAGTGGCTCAGCAGGATAAAGAGTCAGACAGAGCAGAGCGAAAGAGGTGAGTTTTAAGGAGAGATTTGAAGGTATGAAGGGAGGGGGCAAGGCGGATGTGGACAGGGAGGGAGTTCCAGGCATGGGGGGCAGCAAGTGAGAAGGGACGAAGGCGCTTAGGGGAGCAGGGAAGGCGTGGAAGGGCGAGAGAGGGGACAGAGGAGGAGCGAAGTGCACGGGCTGGAGTATGGAGGGCGATAAGTGCAGGGAGGTAGGGGGGAGCAAGGTTGTGAAGAGTTTTATAGGTGAAGAATAAGGTTTTGATACAAGTATCAGTGTAATATGGTGAAAAGACACACACAAAAATCAATGGGATCCTGTAATACCTACTGTAATTGCATGCCACACAAGAAGATTAGGTAGTAGAGGCTGGGAATAGTATAGTGCCATCATCTCATTGCTCTGAACTTTAAAAGAGCAAAAAAGCAAAATCACTGAAACAATATAAACTATCTTCTTTTTGTCCTTCTTAGGGTTTACTTGTGGCAACTATTTTCTGCTTCTTCAATGGAGAGGTAAGCATGTCTAATAAATCAAGTGAACAAGAAATCAGCTTTTTGAAATGCTGTAATTGTTGTGCAGCATTAACATACTTAGAACATTTCTTACTGCAAAATGTATATGAGTAATAAATCAGTTTTAAGAAAGATATACAAATGCAAAGCAGCATATTGAGTGTACCTTACGGCAGCTGTAGTAATAGGATAAAATCATACCATTTCTAAAGAGCCATAATTTCAAAAAGTGAAATGCTCATAAGGAGTAACAGTTTGTTTATTTGTTTATGTTATTTAGATTTATACCCCACAGGCCAATGCAAGCTAGCATGCTTGTTCATCCCTGCAATCCCCGCCTCGGTCACCATGACTGCCCATCATGGTGGGGGTAGAGCACTTGGAGCAGGATGGGAACCAGCTGCCCACATGTCTGTTGAGCTCCCCACCCTACTGAGGGTGTGTGGGCAGCGAGACAGCTCTCCAGCCGTGGGCACACTTTTTTGGTGTCCCTCCCTGACTCAGGGAGGGGTGGCTGTTGTTTCTTGCCCCAGGCCGAACCAAGAAGCCACTGTACCACCCACATCTGTTCTTACCCATGGAGTGTGTGGGAACTTACTACACACTTTTAAGCATTTAGAGTTACCACAGGGTAAATACCTAGTGATTTCTTTAGCACTGGGTATGGCACCAGTTGCCATAGCATGTGAATAATCTCTAGTAGTATGCAGAAAAGGTGTAGGTGTAGTTTAAAACTGTGGCCTTTTCTATGACTACATATGTTCAGCTTCAGAATTACTTCAGACTACTATCCATGCCTCATATGGAGAATAGCTTTAGACTATCAGAACTCTGTACAAGCACAAGGCAATATGATCCTTAGGAGAGCTCTGCTAGTACAACTCGTGTTCCATTGCATGTCTCCCAACACCACCCTGCTGTTGTAGAAAAAGCCCGCAGTTTTTATTAAGGTGGACAATGCCCTGCTACGTTTAGGAGTGACGGTCACCAGAGCCACTGCACACATGGACTATCAGAGCACCTGTGAGTGCCTGTGTACAGTTGTGCTGCTGCTGGAACTACCCCCAACCATGACCACTGGAGTTGCTGCCCCTTCCCCGAGGGGGACGGCAAGAGAGAGTGAGAGAAACTAGTGTGAGTGAGAAAGAGAGTGAGAGGCAGGGTTTACTGGGTAAGAGGGCTGGTCTTATGTCTAAATAAGCCTCACAACAGCTTTGTATGGTGGGTGCATATTCTTATCACCACTTCAAAGCTGGGTAGATAGACATTCTTACACAATGAATGTATATTAGTATGCAGTTAGCACAGTTACATGCACAGATGGGTATAGAGACATCTAGTCGCTAATCAGCAACTGCAGTTGCATTTATTTCACACACCATAGCAGTTAACTGCTTATGCAAATACAGGTGAACAAGAATAACTATCTACTGAAAATTCCTCCTGAGATTTGAAGGGATTTGTTCAACTCTAGTGAGTTAGCAATGAGCTTGCAAACTTCGCAACATGCACACTCCAGTAGATCATTTTAGATGCTAGTGCTCGTGAGCATAATGGGGAGGAGGTAATGGGGAAATTCTTCTCTGGATTTTTGAAGGGAAGAGAAATACAGCCATCCAAACCCCCGGCCACTACCAATTGAGGGAGTACATTGCAGTTGTTGCTCACCCACAGCAGAGGGCACTGTGGCTTCTGCAGAACAGACAGCCAAGGCCTTGACATTATTGCTTTTCCCATTTGAATACTGCAGGAAGAGTATCCTGGATAAATCTCAGTAGTAGCATCAATAGCTGTAGGGGAAATGGTGACAGCAGTGGGACAAAGAGAGAGAGAGACTGTAGTCCAAGCATCTCTGTTCAAGCATCACACCCATTAGTCTCTTATCCCTATTTCTCACACTCCAAAAGCCATTCCCTACTCACCCACACCACCCAGCTCTCCTCTCCTCTTGGTTACTCCACTCCTCCCACAACACCTAGACAGTTCTCCCTGTCCCTGCTCCCCACATCTCCTAGCCACTCTGGTACCATTCTCACACCTCCCAACTTCCCAGACGTCCTAGCTCCTCCCCTGGTTCCTCACACAGAACACCTGCTAGCCAACAACCTGTATTCCCACACACAGTCCAGCTCCCCACACCCCCTAGATATCCCAGTTCTCATACATACTCCCCAGCTCCCCTCATCTCATAACAACCCCTCAGGTCCCTGAATATAGCTTTTGGGGATGCATTCAGGTCCACAGCCCTTGTAACCCTCATTTCATCTTAGTGTTCCTGTCACTCTGAAATGCTCATGCTGTGACATTGCTAACATGATCAGGGTATCACAGAAGCTGCTGAGAACTGGTGCAAGCATCTGAAGGGCTATGTTACCAATGAAAAACCATTAGAGGCACTAAATAGCAACACCACCACAGAGAATTGAGAGGAACCAAATGACATTTTGCTTTCCAATTACATCCATCTGGCCTCTGTTATTTTTACATTGTTGGAGAGGTTTCAGTGTAAAAAAACACACTTAAGTCTGTAAAATTCTGGCAGTTTATGTATTAACAATTTTAAGTATAATAATGCAGCTGTGTACTGTGTGGCCTTACAAAAAAAAATTAAATATAGATCCAGTAGAACTAATGCAAAGCATTCCTTATTAATTACAAAATGAAATGACAAAGTTGGAATAACTCTATAAGATATTAATTTACCCATAATGTGTTCTTAGCCAGAAAACTAAAGGCCAAGTGCTTGGAATATAAATAATCACAAAGTAGTATCTCACAATTTTCATACTGAATCTTGGTTTTATAATTTATGCCTTATTCATTCACAAGTCAAAACTCTTATAAGCCAGTCAAGTCATTAGTTTTTTGTGCCATTTTTAATTTAATGTTTGTAATAGGCAGCAAGTTAAATGGGCGTTTTATTAACTTCTGCAAGAGTTCTGTTCCAATTTGGCAACACTAAAATGTATTCTTTAAAATAATGTGTTGTTCCATATGGATGCTTAACTTTCTACACACCTTGGAAATGTTAAAGCTGCACTTTAGTTTTCACTGCTCTTAATAGGACAAGTCAGTTATCCTACAAGCATATTCTTAGATCAGATTTCAAATACATCAAGGTTTAGTGGATGTGTAGACCCAGAGTGTGCCAGAGAGCCCTCAGTTTCATATGGGAATTCTTCTGATTCATATGGGAAATTTTCTGAGACAGCAGAGTCCTTGTCTTTTTTAGGATATGTCTTCATAAGCAATTAACATGTCTGTACAAACAATTAACATTAATGCAACTTTTTAAATATGCTAGCTAAGATGTCTTGGGTAATGTTATAATTCTAGTCGACAGTTTAAAAAGGTGAATAGGATTAACCTCAAGTAACCAGCATATGTTTAAATACATATCAGTATGTCTACATAAGGATTTAAACACATTAGCTAAGACTAATGTAGGTCAAAAGCAAACCTTATAAACACATAAATTCCATAGGTAACCATGCCCTCAAAGTGGATTTGCTTCCATTTGTTTATTGTTTATCTTTATGAGAGAGAGAGAGAGAGAGTGAGAGAGAACATGATATATATATGGCTTTATATGGATATATGGCTATATGAGAGAGAGAGAGAGAGAGAGAGAGACAGACAGACAGACAGACAGACAGACTTCTGTTCCTGCAGACATCAGCATTGAAGCCTCAGTCAAATTACTGAAAGATTTTGAATTTGCCATCATGTTAATTTATTAGCTTGAGCTGAAACAAAAAGCACAATTGTGTGTTTCTGGTCCTTTAACTAGAAAAAGGAGTGCATTTCGTAGAAAAGTGCACAAAATCAGCACTCTCTTCTCACCCTAGAATTTATATTCCTACCCAAAAAACCCTATTGGGTTAAGGACATAAGTTAAGGCTCTTTCCTACCCAAAAAAACTTTTGGGGAAAAACACTTCAGGGAAACAATATCTTACAAAAAAAAACAACTTTACATCACTAGTAAATTAGGTCACCTACAAATCCCAACAAGCACTAACAGGAATGGAAATTGTAAGTATTTTGTAAGAACAAAAAAGCACAACAGTCTGTGTGCTACCCAAAAACCCTTCACATCTCTTGTAGATTACACCATTTACAATTCCAATCAAACACTAACAGGCATAGAAATTGTAAGTTAAGGCAGCAGAAAAAGGCACCACAGTCTCTCTGATATCTCAAAACACTCTGCATTCTGCCCCCAAAATTATAAGAAAATGAAAAACACAGCTAACAAACTAAAAAGCCACTTCAAGTAACTTCCATGCGCCTTAACTCCCAATACATGCAAGGGTCACTCATACTACATATGTTGTATATGTTCTGCACATAAACATACTACACATATTTGCTTTCTCAATGTATGTGACACTGGCTAAAGTTAATGAATTGAGGGTTTTTTCTGCTCCTTCAATAAGTTCTTGAAATAAATTCTCCAGCAATTTAAAAGAGTTTGTGAGTTGGTGTGCTTTTTTACAGTTTACAACACATTACTACCTTCAAAGTTTTCATCATAATTGATTTTTTGAATTGATTTTTTGACCCTTGCATGGTATGGGAGTTAAGGCGCATGGAAGTTAGATGAAGTGGCTTTTTAGTTTGTTAACTGTTTAACTTTCATATATTTTTTGGGCAGAATGCAGAGTGAGTGTTTTGTTGAAATAGCAGAGAGACTGTTGTGTCTTTGTCCTGCATTAACTTACTATTTCCATGCCTGTTAATTCTTGACTCGAGTTGTAAGTGACATCATTTACAAGAGACGTGAAGGGTTTTTGGGTAGCAGAGAGGCTGTTGTGCCTTAACTTACAGTTTCCATGCCTGTTAATGCTTGTTCGTAATTTACGACGTAATTTACTAGTGATGTAAAGGTTTTTTTTAATAAGATGTTGTTCCCCTGAAGTGTTTTTCTCCCAAAAGGTTTTTTTGGGTAGGACCCAAACTTATGTCCTTAACCTGATAGGGTCTTTTGGGTAGGAATATCCTCCAGGTTTTGTGGAACACCATGCAATGTCCTTTTTTTTGTTCTTCTGCCGCATTCTAATGCTGAACAGTGTAACCCTTTGGCCAAGAATCTTAAGGAAATGCCACAACGTAAATTTGTGTGGCAATTGAGAGCAAGAGGAGGAGTGTTTTTGACTGTTGTTTAGCAAGGATACTCTTTTTTCATTTTGTGATTTTACATTTTCCCCTCGTAATCTGTAATTATGGCATGGTGATTTGTAATCATTTAGCATTAGCCAAAATCTGCTCCCATAGGAATGCATGTACTACATTCCTCTGCATAGGAAGCTCTGTGGTTTTAATCAGCCATCTGGCCAAACGTAACTATTCAGGCTAGGAAGCCACATTGCTACCTCCACCATAACACCATGTATGTTAATAAAGTTAAGTTTTTTTCTGTTATCCAAGGTTAAATGAACCTATAGAGTGATTAGAACATAAAGCAAACCTTCATGTATCTGTTTTGATACAGGAAATGTATTGTGTATGTGTTTCTACTTGGGGCTGGAGTAACTGTTCTAGTATACAAAATGAACCCACTTGTTCCCAGTGCTTTTAAAGTACTCTCATATATAGCGTAGATGACTGTTAAGAACTGATTGGGGCCAGGTTGCTTTGTCTGGGGGCCTGACTTTGTTCCCCAGTTCTTCTGATAAAATGAACTGTCCAACCTTACTTCTTCAGATAGTAAGTTCTCCTGCATATCAAACATAGCAATCCTGAGTTGAGGCAGAACTGCCCTTGACTCTATTAAATAGACTTTGACTGAGTGGGGAATGGAAGACTGAACCCTTAGTGCCCTGAGCAATCCATATTTTGTCCATTGTTATACATTTTAGTTCCCACCCTGTCTTTTAAGGATAACAACACCACCACAGTATTTACCAAGGGACAGAATTGGTTTCCCCCACCCCCAGAGACATACACACAGATGTCTTAAAGAAAGAAGAGACTGCTACACTGGGCGATGTTGAAGGTCTCTCCACTCCCCCCCCCCCCCAAACACACACAGGTGGCTGAAGAGGGAGGGATACCTAACACCTTAGAAGACAGATGAAATCCAAAATGATCTTGGTAGGTTTGAAAACTGGACTAAAACTAACAAAATGAAGTGCAACAGAGAAAGTTCTGCATTTAGGTAAGCAAAATGGAATGTGCGAATACAGGATGGGTGATACCCGGCTTGGCAGCAATACACATGAAAAGGATCTGGGGATTGTAGTTGATCACAAATTGAACATGATTCCGCAGCGTGATGCAGCCGTAAAAAAGGTTAATGCAATTTTAGGCTGCATTAACAGAAGCATAGTGTCTAGGTCATGAGAAGTAATAGTTCCAATCTATTCTGTGCTGGTCAGAGCTCACCTGGAATACAGTGTCCAGTTCTGGGCACCGCACTTAAGAAGGACATTGACAAATTGGGACAGGCTCAGAGGAGGGCAACAAAGATGATCAGAGGTCTTGAAATCAAGTCTTGTGAGGGAAGGTTGAAAGATCTGGGTATGTTTGCCTTGAGAAGGGAAGACTAAGGGGAGACAATGATAGCAGTCTATCACTACCTGAAGAGCGGTCACAGAGTGGATGGCAAAGACTAGAAATAATGGGCACTCTAGCATTATATGAACTAGATAATGACACTAGCAAATCCAATGGAGCTTTGCTGATTTGTTCCAACTAAGAACTTTTCAGAAAGGCTCCACCCAGCCATTCTGGGTATGTCGAAGCAGGTTCATCAAACAAAGCAATCTATGGCCTAAAGTTGAATCCAATAGACGACCATCAGTTATAAGAGCAATATGCTGTATTTCTATAGTACCTTCCTATCAACAATATTTTAAGAGTCCACGTACATGGCGCTACGGCATGGCTCTACGCTGGAGGTACACTACGATGATTTCCCTTCATTTACAGGCAGAGCCCCATTCCTGCTAGCTAACCACGTCACAATTAGCATCTCCTAATTAGTGTCAGCTGCTCTCAGCAACCCCAATTCTATCTTTATAATCTACAATGGAGACGACAAAAAGGGGACAGTAATCAATGCACACACCACATGTTTTTATAATTTTATGGTTTTATAATTGTTATATGTTGTTGTAAGCCGCCCTGAGCTGTGGCAGGAGCGGCGGGATATTAAATCTTTTAATAAATACATTTTTTTTTAAATTAGACATTACAGTAGCAATGGCAGAGGCCAGGTAGGATAGAGAGTCTCTCTGCCACTGCAAGGCTCTGTCTTCAGTTTTGTATTTAAAAAGGTGCTGGCAGATTCTTTTGAAGTGGGATGCTGGACCTCAGTGATTCATCTAGGGTGCAATGCACAGCAGACTAGCAATAAGGGCCAGTCTACAGTGGGGGCTTTTTCCAACCAGATTTGAGTTGCAGCACAGGCCACTGTGCCCTGCTACTGCAATGAAATCTTGCCTGGGTCCTGGTTACATCACCCCGCTAGAGGCAAAGCAGCATATGCAACGAGGCTATGTAAGCACAAGAGGACGACAAAGTCTGCTACGGGTTTAATGTGGGGAGGGCCAGCATTTTCCTCTACCCCTTAAAAGGTGTGTGACTGTCTGAAATGAGAAGGGGTGTTGGATCAAAGTCATGTGGCATGGTGCTTAATTTCCCTTGTGGAGTGTGCCCTGTAAGGACCAGACCAGGCCCCCAAAGAAGCTGCATTTTCAAGCTGGGTTGGGGTTGGAAAATCCAGTACAAGTGTATATCTCTAGTTCTGTTTTCCCAAATAGAGGGCATAACCCCACCACCCTGGCTCCCTCAGCTCCAGCACCCTTAATGACTAGATAATTAGCAACCCCTCAAGTATTTATGTGAGAATTGTACATCAAAACTGAAAATTGTCCCAGATGATCAGCGGCCCAACACACCAAAGGGGACATACTCTCGATCTCATGTTTTGCACCGGCCTTGAGGCGGGTACTCCACTATTGGGGGAGATATCAGCGGTGCCCTTGTCATGGTCAGATCATTATCTCCTACGAACCTCTCTCTCAGCACGTCTGCCCCTGGAAGGGTGTGGAGCCAATTCGAATGGTTCACCCCTGGAGGCTAATGGAACCAGAATGGTTCCGGTTGGCCCTCGGGAAGTTACCCTCTGACCTCGATGAGTCTCATCGATGACCTCGTCGCACTATGGAACACTGTACTGACTGAGACCATTGATTCGACGGCTCTTAGACATCCACTGCCCAGGTGACAGCACCGCAGGCCTCCATGGTTCTCAGAGGCGTTGCGAGTGCTGAAGCGAGAAGGGCGGCAGTAGGAGCAATGATGGCGTCATTATCATACTGAAGCTGGCAGATTGCAGCATAGAGCCAGTTTATGAGCATATGCTGAGGCTATGAGGGCAGTGAAAAAAAGCTTTTTTCACTGCTCTTATAGCATCTGCAAAATCGCGCCCAGCAGAGCTATTCCAGGTGGTGCAGGGGCTGGTCAGCCCGGCCTCCCTCCACTCTGGAGTGGAGTCATCTACAGCACGCTGTAATAGGTTTGTGAATTATTTTGTGGATAAAATTGCACAGATTCACTATGATTTCGATGCTGCACTTACTATACTGGGAGAACCAGAGGTTATGGAAGTCACACCTTGTCCGGTTTTATGGGATCAATTTCAGTCGGTGACACCCGCTGATGAGGTTGGAACCCTTGGGGCTGTTAGGGCCACCTCTTGTGAATTAGATCCGTGCCTGTCTTGGCTAATTAAATCTTGCCAGGAGACAATGGGGCCGTTGCTGGCAGGGGTGGTCAGTGCCTCCCTTCAGGAGGGCAGAGTGCCGGACTGTCTCAAAGAGGCAGTGGTGCAGCCTCTGCTCAAGAAA
>QEPC01001500.1:1736415-1749963 GCA_003113815.1 Sphenodon punctatus
GCCACGGCCCGCGGTCCATTTGACCACGCTTCCCGGGACCTTCCCCCGGCTAGCCCGGGAAGCGTGGTTCAAATTGAACCCATCTGCAGATTCAGCGTGGCCAACATCTGGCGCACGCTGTGCAGACGTTCAGGGGCCTTTCGCCCCGCCGCGGGGTTCACCGTGGTTCACTGTGGTTCAGCGTGATCTCGTCACGTCTGAAATCACCCCAAGTCTCCCCCCCGTAACATTGGAAAGCAGCCTTAGCCAGGGATCTGTGTAGAGGATGGTGACTAAGCAAGCTGGGCACCCCAAGCTGGTGATAGGGGTGTGCACCAGGGACCCATTTTGTTTTCTATTTCCATTATTTCATTTGTTATTATGGTACTTAGTTTCTTGTTATTTCATTATATATAATTTTGTTATCATTAACTTTTATTTGTTTTCCCCATTGATTTCTATGGGAAATCAATTTCTGGCTGTAACTTCTTCATTGTTTATCTAATTTGCTTGGATTTTGGTCTAATTGTACCTTTTTCTCACGGAATCATGCCTGCCAAATTTCAAAAAGAGTGGATAAAGGGTCCTGATTCTGTAAGCAATTGAGATTGTGGTTTACAAACACATTTGCACCTGTAATGTGTTTGTTTTCCAATACATTTGAGTGAAATTTGTATTTTTTATACCCATCCTGAAAGGGCTCATCCCTGTCAACTTTCAGGAAAATTGGATAAAGGGTCCTGATTTTATAAGCAATTGAATAATTCCATGGTTTGTGCACACATTTCCATCTGTAGCATCTTTGGGTGTTTTCAGACATGACACTAACCCCAGTTTAATTACACTTGAACTTTTCTTATACATGTTGCAGGGCTGTATGGTGCCCTATGCAGCCCTGCAACATGCATAAGAAATGTTTAAGTGTGGTTAAACTGGGGTTAGCGTCATGTCTGAAAACACCCTTTGTTTTCCATCCAAATTAGATGAACTTTGGAAAGCTTGTGTCCCTCACTCAAGGAATCTTCCCTGCCAAATTTCAAAAGTGGATAAATGGTTCAAATTTTATAAGCAATACAAGTTTTGTGATTTCAACAGAAGTTGTCCAGACATTAGTTCTGAAAATTTGGGGACAAAAATGAAAATTCCAGGACATAACTGGGACTTGAGTGAGCAAAACAGACGGGAGGGAGAAGTATGCTAGCAATCCAGAGACATGATCAACACATGAAGGTTGGCCAATTGGCATCTCAAACACATGCTGTAGCTCAGAAAACATAAGATAATCCTATAGTGGCTCTTTCCTAAGCAAATGCATCCAACTTCCCAGTAACAAGCAGAGGGGGTTGGGTGGTAGCAGCACAGGATGAGGATACATGACTGATATTTCTGCTGGCCAATTGACATCACAAACCCAGGCAGGCAGGCATGGGCATTGGTACCCCAATACGTGACAGGGTATCTCCATTTGTAAACAATGGCAGCAATCCCAAGTGGGATCCGCATGGGATCCACGTGAGATCTGCGCAGGCCCTGCATGGAATCCGCACAGCACAATGCAGTCGTTATGGAGATGCCTGCAGCTTTCACACACGTGCGCACAGGATGCGCATAACGTATGTGAGGCATGGGATCACCCCCAATGCCCCAGGAGGGCAGAACTTGTATGAGAGAGAGAGAGCGTGACATGCACTGGCAGGAGCAGCAGCAGGCAGGTGGGGGTGCAGGAGCAATGCAGGTAGGTAGGCATGGGCATTGGTACCCCAAGGCGTGGCAGGGTATCAGACAGTATCCGGGGGGGGAAAGGACTTGTACAAGAGAGACAGAGACATGCACTGGCAGGAGCAGCAGCAGTGTGCAGGAAGGGGGGGGGGTGGAGAAGCAGGGCAGGCAGGCAGGCATTCAGACACCACTTGACAAGAGGAAAAAGTCTGGCTGTGACAATAATCTGTCTTGCTACAATGATGTAAATCTGAAACTACTCTATTGTTTTATCACACTTATAAAATTCTTATTTGTTTTATTCTACAGGTGCAAGGAGCTCTCAAAAGGCAATGGATGCAATATAAAACCCAGTGGGGCCAAAGACGACGAGAACACTGCTCTACACGATCTACCTCCTACACAGCAACATCTATCACCGAGGTCCCTGTTTATCTCTATCATCAGGATGCTAACAGTGAACAGCTGAATGGAAAGTATATAGATGACTCGGAACTCGTTGCATTAAAATCTGGAGAGACATCTGCCTAGCAAGGAGACAGGCGGGTCATTTTGCAGTCTGTTCATGACAGGGAGGAGAAGAGAAGCAGCGCAGACTTCAATGCCACTGTGAGAGAGAATGCTAAACCAGATCACAGGACACATCATACGCAAACAGCAAAAAATGTGGCTGACAGGGATAGTCCAGAGAGAGTCTGACGGAGAGATGGATACAGTATTTGATGGGACTAACAAATGCTGCTCTAAGAGAAGAGAATGGAATGGATATGAGAATGGAATTATCCACTAAGACAATAGAATTTCACTCATTCCTCATACTGTCCATATGAAATGAAGAGGCAGTAATATTAAAATCAAAATCAAGGTATACCATAGAAAAGACCAAATAATGAATGGTTCCTACAAAAGGGACAGGCCGTGTCCAGACAGAGCAAAAAACAAATAGAAATTGTTTATCATTTGTTGCATTAGATACTTTTCTTTCATACTAGACTTTGAACTCGAAGCTTTCATTAGGTATAACTGGCTTGGAATCCTTTACTCTTTTCATTTTAATCAGCTCTGATGCTTTCTAAAAATGTTTGCACTTGAGGAAATATGTCATTCAAAATCCTTATAATCTCAAGAAGATACTTTCCAGTATTATCATCCTGACATCAGGTGCAAAATAGAAATGAAGGTAAAATATTTATTGCATTATAAATGTTCAAAAATAGCAGGATTGAGTATTATGAGAGAAACAGTGTTTCTCTGAAGAGTCTAACAATGGTTCCTAAGAGACAGCAACATCTTAATATGTACTACTTGCTTGATAATATTCATTCATAAGGAAATTGTCAGCCATACTATTCAGCCCAGCAATCTGGTAGAGAAAGAGCAATATTTCTCTATGAATAAACTGTGAAATATATTTGGAAATTAAGTTTTTACATTACTGTTGACATTTGTCAGCGTAAAATCGTAACCCTGGTAGTAAAAGAGCCCAGCATAAGGCAGAGTGAACCAGTTTACTCCAGTGTCCCAAGCAGAAGAAAGTAGAAACATTCATTTTCAAAAAAGTAAATATGCAATCATACCGGTCTTTTTATGGTTGCAGGCTTAGAGCCAGAGACAACTTGTTTGCAGACATTAATCTCTTTTCCTGACAGGTACATCTAAATGAGCTGAGGAAAAAAAAGGCACATTTTCATTAAAAGGTAAAACTAAAAAACCCTTGAAATATACATGGCAGGTGCGGAGTCTTTCACCTGCTGGGATTTGTCCATAGAATTTGCACAAGCGCATATACACTCACAATGTATCATAATGTCCCAAATCTGTAACTTTCATAGTGCATTTCTAATGCAGGGCTGTCCATACAGCAGACCATGCTTTTAAAGCCTTTCTTAGAGGTCTCCCTCCCCTTGCCACAATAATATAGACCTGTTCTCCTCCTATCCACACCACCCCTCAACAAAAAAACCCCTGTTACACGAAGCCTGTACTCCCAGTACATGCTTTTAATAACAGCAATGTATAACTCCATTAGGTGTAAGGAATATATTTGTATTTGTGCATGGTCTTGGAGGACAACTGTGGCGAGGAAAGGGAGATCGCAAAGTGTACAAAACAGGTCCTTTATCTGTCCTCAGTTGTTCCCCAACAGAGTTCCAGCCGAGATTATGCCCTTGACCATCTCAGCTAATAGATATTAATGGACTTATCTTCCAGAAACATTTTTTTTTTAAAAAAAACTTTCATAAACAAATATCTTGTGATATTTGGTCATTCTGAAGGCCTAGACCCCAACTATCACAGCTTTGAAATGTGAAGCCCATGAACTCCAGGAGTCAACAAAACAAAAACACACTCCATTTTTGTTTGTTTTCTAAACCAAATTCATAATTTCGGCAGTATCAAAATAATTTGTTTAACATTTGAATCTAAGGTATCTTTAGCTCTGATAGTTCTAAACTCAGAAGGTCAGTGAAGGAGGAAACTTTTTAGAATCAGCATCCTACTCAAAGATGTAATATATTTGTAGCTACCACCACCCCGGGCCCCAAAGTACTCAATATTCATGAATAAATGCTCGTAGGATTGAGGACAAATTCTGCAAACAGGTTCTGATCCTGCAGACTGGACTCCAATGAGAAAGGATTTCAGGAACAAGTTTATATTCTGTTAGAATTAAAACCCTCTGGGCCTGATCTAAAACCCACTGAAGTCACCTAGGAGTATACCTTCCAACATTTCAAGTAGCATAAGGACATAAATTTGCACTCTCACTCACACATAGGCCATTTTTAAACAGGGGGCGGGGGGAGAGACAGGTCCGTGCGCACTTGGTGGGGGAGGGTTTAAACAATGGCAGATGGGTGTGCACTCGGTGCACCACCTGCCAGCTAACCGTGCCCCCACACAGTACAACTAGGGATGTGCGAACGTGGCTCAGAATTTCGGACCAAACTCGAATAGTTGGTCAACTGAACCGAACGTTTGAACCGAACTTGAATTCGACCGAACTGTTCGGTTGAATCCGAGCCAGTTCGGAAGGCCAAAAAACCCAGTTTTGAATGTACAAACTTGGTTCAGAAGTTCGGAATTCGACCGAACTCGAATAGTTCGGTCGACCAAACCGAACTTTCAAACCGAACGCGATTTTCGAACTGAACCAAATTTCCGAACTTGGTTCTGTTTGCACATTCCTAAGTACAACCTGGGATTTTCTGGGTTGCTCTATGCAAGAAGATGGGTGGGGGGTGCGTGGGTCGCAGGAGCATGAACCCACTCCCACTTGTATATGGGCTTTACCACACATACACTGGGTAGACCTGAGTGGTAGCATAAATACCACACAACCCCCCACATACTTCCATGTGCATGCTTCAGTGAGCAATTTAGCTCAGGACTGAAAAACAAAGAGGGATATAAGTGGCACACAGGCATTGTCTGAACCCAGGGTGACTCTGACTTTATAGTGATGCCAGGTACTTTAAATCATGTGCTTAATACCAGCCTAGGTTCACCTATATTGGCTTCAACCAAAGCAGAACTAAGGCCTAACAATTGTCTGTTGATTGTTATGGTTTATCTAGAGCTCTGTCACTCACAACTAAGTGTGAAACATACATATGTGTCAGGACATCATCTATTACAAGTTAAGTCACTGGCTGGGGAATTTTAAAATTTAGTTCAGTGATATTTTGTGAGAAAATATAGTGCAGCCCATTCTATAATTGAAAATCTATATTGGATACTGCTGAATATACCACTGTTGCTGGCTTCACAAAAGATGGAGGTATTTTTATCAGACAAGAGCATTTTATGAATTGCTGTTTCTCCTTAAACTAGCAAACTATGGAAAATGTAGTTGTTAAAGAAACAAGGCAGCTTTATTCTGAAATAATATTTTTGATGCATATTGTACTTTTCAGCAGGGTTCCAGCAGGTGTACTTCTGAAATGCAGAGGTTATTGTAAAAGAAGTGTACATAATTCATACAGTATGGTAAATGCTTGTGTAACTTATCTGTACAAATTGTTTACAGAGTCTGTTATATCCATGTAGTGTACAATATTGACATATTTTTCTAAGGGAAAATAATGTTTGGCTTCTCCATTCATTGAGTCATTCTGCTCATTCCACTTCCTGTGTAGTTTGATTTAGCAGATCTTGCTTTTATCTCCAGGTGATGGAAGACTATGAGAAACGATCATTTTTAGAGAGAGAGGCCAGACCCTCAGCTGTTTTGAGCTGCTTTTGACAGTGGAGTTATCAGCTGATTTCCTGACCTTACTACATATTTAATTCAATGTAAATATCACATAGGGTTGGCCTGCAAAGAAATCAGCTTCTGGGTCAAGCCAGGCTCATTCATATATATAAGTGGCAGCAACACGATGCCAGCAGTGCAGAGAGCTTGCAGCCACTACTTCAACCAATATGCTAGAATAACTTCCGCAGAGAGGGAATGCCTGTTGTATTATTAAGCATGAATATAGCACCAGCAGTGTACCTGGTGCTTTACAATTGTTAGACACATCCCTGCCAAGTGGGCTTATAATCTAAGATGGACAAGGGTGAGAGGAACACAGGGAGAGACAGGCATACACACATTTTCATTTATTACAGATGGGGAATGGAGGCCAAGAGTTGCCCAAGGCCACCCAGTGAATTCATGGCTAGAAAGGATTCAAGTCCTGACTTCCCAGGTCCAAGTCCAGCACCTTGTCCACTACACCACACTGGCTCTGTGCACCACAGTAGCTATATACACACACACACGCCTGGCACTGTGTCAGGGGGTAGACTTTACCACCGATAGCCTGGGCCCTCCAGCCCTGTGGGGCCTGATGCAGCTTTACCATCTCTCCCTATTATAACTATGCCTTTGGTGAGTAGAGTATTATAGAGCCATGGTAGCAGCTCTACAGTTAAGGCAGGTGGAATCTCCAACGGAATGCGGGTTTTTCACTTGCATTGGAGTTTTGAGGCACTTTACTTCCAGGTTGGCCACTGCTTTTGTTGCAGGACTCTCCTCAGTTTGGGGAGGGTGTATGTTGCTGTGACTGTCATGAAAAATTAAAAGGAGAGTGTGTATTAAGGTCTGGTGGGTTCTGCTGTTTTACTGTGTTGTATTAGGGAGCATGCGCCCTAGGATATGCCATTTTGGTCTATGGAGAAATAGTTATGATGAACATTCTGATGCAGTAGTACTGGGGAGGGGAGGTTTCACTGGGCACAGAAGAGGGGGGCAGGAGTCATTTAAACTGAGTTCCGTGCCCCAGTGGAAACTACTCCAGGATGTGCAGGGACTATAAATTGGTGCTGGCCAGTGAAGTCCCCCTTTCCACACAGTGCTTAATTTATAAAAAATGAATTGTCGGGGCCCAACGCTGCCTGACAAGTCATGCCCCTGCTCATAAGTTATGGCCCCCTGCCCCAGAACAGGGAACTTAACCCTAGTCTCCAGCTAGCAATCTAATCACTAAACTAACCTGCCTCTCTACAGCTGGATATAAAACCAGAGTTCTTGTGATTTAATCTATATGATGGCCAATGGAGATGATGGGGCACAGAAGTCATTAATGAAAGTGAAATAGACCATACAGAGTTCTTCTAGCTTTATTTTCTAACTCTGAAATGGCCAATATTGGCCTTTCACATTTTGGAGTGCACACTCCCAGTGGGAATCTTTCCCAGGGCTCAGCCGCCCCCCCAAAGCCCTGTTCCCGCTTGTATGTTCCCCGCTGGATCAAGGCAGTGGGTCGCAGGCAGGGATGTCACTGAAAGCCTGTGACTGCAGCCTCCTCAGAGAGGCCCTTCTCTCCATTCTCCTTTCCCCCAGGAGGCTGGGGGAGGTTTAAATGGCCACCACTGCTTACCAGCTACAGGTAACAGAAGAGAATGGAAAAGGAGAACGTAACTGCTGCAGTTGCCTCTCCATGTAGGCTGCAGCCAGAGCCTTTGAGTGACAGCCCTGCTGGGCACTGCATCCCTGCCCCAGCTGCCTGGAGACAGCAGGGAGCATAGAGAGGGGCAAGGCCACCCATTCACCACCAGGTCCAGCCCTGCCTGAACGTCCTGCCCCAGCATTCTCTAGTCAGGTCAGGTCATTCCAAACCCTCTCTCCTCACTGCCCCATACTCTACAGCTGCACATCGGTTGCCCACTGATACATGAACAGAAGAGAGGACAAATATTTGCATGAAATTTACATATGCTATTTTATACAAATGTATGCACATTTGTGGGACAGAGATCAGGGCTAGAAGTGGGCAGGGCCAAACCAACTGTAGGCAGAGCCAACACAATGGTAGGCAGCCAATAAAATGGTTAAGCCAATGACATGGCTTAACCCAGCAGCAAGGAGTTCCAAGAGTTAACACTGGAGGGAGATTACATTAGTTAACCCTATGAACTCCTTGCTGCTGCATGAAGCCCTGCCACTGGGGGATAGAGAGCCTTATTAGGGTACCATCCAATGGCTCTCCCACTAGTCCAGCCTCAATTTGCGTTGCCTGTGAGCCTGCCTGCAAGTGACACTCTCGCCAGCTCCATCCTCCTCACACAGCTGAGGCTTCAGCAGGCTGCATGTTATTTGCAGCTGCTGAGGCTGTTGTCTGCCTGAAACATCACTGCTTCCATGGTGCTGCTGTTGCTTGCTGGAAGCAGAGAGAAAGCAGCACAAGTTCAACTTGACAGAAGAGGGCAAAGAAAAGGGAGGGAAGTAGAGCTGAAAATGATTAACTGGAAAAAAAATGGTTAAGCCCATCAATACACCCTTTCAGAAATCGAAAATGTCAATTTGTGAAATAAGCCTATATCCATTTGATAATTCCTGATTCTTCCAATTTGGAAGACTCTGAAAGATTCAGTTGGAGATCTGGGGTTTTTTAGTTTGGTTATTTTGGTTTCTTGATCATTTCAGCATTTGTATTATACTCTTACGTCATTCTGGCAATACTTCACAGGGGCAATTGCCAAAAATAATATCAAAATACTGAAAACTAAACTGAAAGATAAGTTTCATTAAAAAAAAAAAAAAGTTACAGAATACCCCCAAAGAAATCATTATGCAAGTACCTGTTTCGGTCATGGCTATTATTCTGGTACTCAAAGAACTACCTGAAAGTGTGAACAATACCCAAAAGTAAGAGAGCCTCTACCTGTCTTAAGGAAAGGGGTTGGGGGTGGGAGGAGGATATTCCCTAGCTCCTAGCAGAAGTATGGGATGGAAGTCTGAACACTGCTCTCCGCACAGCCAGCCTGTGTCTCGTCTCTCAGGCAGGCCTGGGGAGGGATTGCGGGGGAACAGGTCTGCTGTTGTGCTGCTGCTGTGCTGCCCTCAACTCACTTCCAGTCTTCGCCGGCACCACACCCGAGGCAATGCACACACACATGAACAGTGCAACCAGCCACGTGCCAAAGAAGCCCACCGGTAGCTGTGCTCTCTGCACAGGGCTGGTGAGCAGAAGTGCAGAATACGCAACTGTAGCCAGCCAGCGCCAGGGAGGGGAAATTCCAGACAGCTGTATGGTCTGGTTCCCATCCTGGACAGCAAAAGCTGTCTAAAATACTGGACAGTCCAGGACAATTCCAGACCTATGGCCACCATAGCTATATGGCTGCTGTGTGGAGAGAGAGATTGTGGGGTATGAGTGTCAAAACAGGTTTGGGTAGGGTGAGAGAGAGATCTGGAGAGGTTCGGGGGGGAGAGAGAGAGTGTGTGTGTGAGAGAGAGAGCGCTCAGGAGAGGTTTGAGTAGACAGTGTGTGCAAGATATAAACACTACAATTGCAAGCAATCGCAATACAATATAAGCAATACCAAAAAAACAAGGCAATAGGTTCACAAGTTTAATATTTCAAAATACCAATACTTAAAGACCTTTAAAAGTAAGTAAAACTGAACTCCTTGCACTACTAAGTGGAAACCTATAAAGGTGTGCATATTGTTTTCATTATTACAACAATAATTGTCATATTTGTTATTGCAATAATGAAAATGACAGCCAAGAATACCAAAAATGACAACGACAACTAAAAATGATAACGACAATATTATTATTAGTGCTGTGGAAGTGGGTTTTGGAGGGGAAATGTGGAGCGGGGAGGAGGGAGCAGACATCTCAGAGTCTTAACAGGGTTGAACTCTTGAACTGTGCCTGTTTTGGGAAGAGCGAGCAGCTCAGCAGTATCTGATGGACGTATCACATTCACTGACCAATGAGCAACGCAACCATGCCCCAGGCACTTTGGTTGTGGGAGGCAGCAGGCTTTGAGAAATCAATCAGTGGGGGCTCTGGGGCAGGGCACTGCAACTCTTTATAATGGTAGGGCCAGGTTTTCTGTCTCCATTGTGTGAGAACTCTGCTTGTCAGGTTGCATTTACAAAACTGTGGTTCTTGCACACAAAAAATCCTCCCTAGCCCTCATTGTATTACCAATACCTTTCCTTCCTCATACCCTAGATTTTACCTTTTCCCTGCCCTTCTCCCCCCATACTGTTGCATTCTGCCTCCGTTTTCTCAAAAAGGAAGGAGTGCTATGAGTTCTAGTCAGACATGATCTCAAACAGATAAAGGCAACTCTTTTCCAAATTGTAGAAACTGAATTTACACTATACTTAGAAGCCAAGCTAGCAAAGCAAGTATTATAAAGACAATATATTTATAAACGAATGAGGCATGAGACTAAGAATATTATAAAAATAAAGTATAATTTACTTAAATCCAAATTAAAAAGTATCAGTAAGTTACATAGAATAGTATCAGTAGTCAGTCAAAGATATAGTCTAAATAACGTTTCTGTTTTAAGGAAAAAGCTCTAAGGCTAACATATGCTTAATTCATTGGCTCAAAGGTATCAAAAAGAATACACTTTAATATTCACCCGATTCTGCATCCCAATCTGCCATCATGGAGAAAGATATCCCAAAGTCAGTTTAGAATCTCAATCTGCCCAAGCAAAGAGCGTGTGTGTCTCTTAAAGCAAACTCTGGCAGTTGGAGACACTGACGTAGATGACGTCAGTTACCATGGACAAACAGAACTCCAAATGTTTCTCTTCAGAATTAGTGGTCAGGTTACAGAGAAAGCTGGAGCAAAAAGCTTCATGTTTCCCACAAAATTAATTGTCAGGTTACAGAGAGAACTGAACATAGTTTCTCAAGGCTTCTTAACCAATTAGGCTAAGCAGCTGTGCCTGCTAGGAAAAATTAAACTTAAAACTTTCAGTCTGGAGACAGCCGTACTAGGCCGTAGATCAAGTGGTCCAGCTCTTCTACTTGAGAACGAAGCAATTAACTCTCTCTCCTACCATGTAGTCAATGGTCCACAGAGATAGTGAAACTGTCAAAAGTCTAGCCTGACTAACTCAAAAGGACTCATTAAAATCTTCACCACAAAGGCTGCTGATTACCAATACATTGAAACACAAAGTCAATACATTGAACACAGATGGCCAAACATATGATTATTATAGAAAATACATGTGTTCAAAAATGTATACAAATAATAATAAAAAAGATTAAGAATAAAATCAAAGTCCTCCAAATCGTTAGGAAAACATCTCCCAGGCTTGACAGGCACTGGATCCTCTTCACAAGTGGTCTTGGAAGGGACATCAGTCTTCCTTGGGGGTGGACGCTTTATGTGGTCTCATTCCATGGAGGAATCTAAAAATCTTAACTATGAGTAATAAAATAATCAACACAATGACAAGTAAAACTGGTTTGAGGTAGGAGAGTAGTTGGATACTCGTTCCTAAAATTGAAGAACCAATAGAAGATAGCGTGGACAACAGAGTTAGCCATGCCAGCTAAAGGCGGCCAAGCTGCAGAAATAGCTGAGCCTAATCTAGTGAACCACTGACGAAAATCACCTTCATGGATATCAATCCTTAATAAAAGTTGTTTAACTTCCTGCAAGATATCTTCAATTGCATCATGATTCATGTGTATTAAAAAGAGTAATTTCTGACCTTTGCAATTTAGCTATGATGACAGTCAAAAGTGGAAATTGCAACAAAAAGTGAGGTACAAAAAATGTAACCTGGAAATGTACTGATCCCAAATAGAAGGTGGAAAAAGTGATCTGCCATAGCAAGTGATTGTGTGGCTCACTGTTACTATGGAGGGTTGCAAAGCTGGAATGTTGCATTCAAATTTTCCAGCAAGCACTATATACGACCCATTTGTAAGGGAATCTATAAAAAACAAATGAAACATTATTAGATTGAATCCTAACAGGACAAGTGGTACTAGGTGGAATCAGTCCACAAGGAGAAACATGTGTAATTTGTCTGCAAAACAAATATTGAAAATCTTGACATTCGTCAGTATGTAATGTTTCCAAAAACATCTGTGGAGACATTCATATGGAAGCGTCATATGAGAATGAGCAATATTTGTTCCAGTAGCTACTAAAAAACCCATGTTTAAAATATTCCAATTTGTCAAATAAACCATACTAGGAATTTTCAAATGAATAAAAAAATGAAAATTCTATCGTGTAGTAGGCATGTACCACATGTTTAGGGGGTCAGTAAGAACTGAATCTGGTAACAGTTTCATGTTAAAAATCAAAGCACAAGCTGTGTGCTGTAAGATTAGCATGTTCTCATCACTTAGGGTGATTTCAGATGTGACGGGGCCTGTATTGGCCCTGTCACAGACTCACCCTTTGATCCCCCCACCGGGATCACACTGATACACTGACACCGGGATCAGACGTGCCGGCTGATCCCAGCAGCAAATCGGAGAGGGGGCAGGGCCGCGCGGCACAGTGTGCGGCCGCACAGCCCCACACACCCCCACGCTCCCACACCGCTCGCCCTCTAGGGAGACGGGCGGGCGCCACAGCCAATGTGGCCGCAGCGCCCGCCCACCCGCATTGACCATGGCCCAGAATCCCGCCGTGGATTCCGGGTCATGATAGGCAGCCAGACGGGATGAGCCCCTTCACCACAGTGGGAAATCACATTCACCACGTGATCGGGGCCGGTCCCACCGGGACCGCCAATCGTATAGTGAATGTGATTCCCTGCCATGATTCACGGGGTGAACATCTGGGGGGGGACTTCCGTTTCCCCCATCAGACGTTACGGTCCCTTGCTCACCCGGTGGGAATTCACTGTGGTTGAGCATGGGATCGTAACATCTGAAAACACCCTTAGAGACAAGGATTGTTGAATCTCAGTAGTATTTATTTATTTTATTTATTTTATAAATTTATACCCCACCCCTCCTGCAAAAGCAGCCCAGGGCGGCTTCCACCAATAAAAACATTGTACAATAAAATACAATTTAAAAACATCCATAACAATATTAAAACAGGGCTTAAAACATTATAAATAATACATCAGGTGGGGGAGCTAAAAGCCCCTCACCCTACCCTCCCACCCTTCCCAAAGGCCTGGGTGAACAGCCAGGTTTTGCAATTTTGCCGGAATGTCAATAGGCTAGGGGCCAGGAGAGCTTCCTCCAGAAGGGAGTTCCAAAGGTGCGGCCTGGCCACCGAGAATGCCCTCTCCATTGTGGCCCCCTGCTTAACACGGGGGACCTCCAAGAAGGCACCCTTGGCAGACCGAAGGAGCCACTCCGGGGCGGAGAGGGCGAGGCGGTCCCTGAGGTATAAGGGGCCCAAGGAGCTTCTGGGCATGCGTGAGCAGTAGCTGCCTCTGCAAAACGCTCCAGACAGCCCAGCCAGACTTCGCATTAAAAAAAGGTAAAAAATGTGGACTTGCAGCCCCTAATGGGAAAAAACATAAAAAAGAACCCCCCCACCCCTCAAGGAGCCAAAAGAAAGGGGCAGAGTGAGGCAAAAAGCGGTGAAAAACTGCAAAGAAGTGAAAGAGGAGGGGGAGG
>QEPC01001500.1:1756777-1775408 GCA_003113815.1 Sphenodon punctatus
AAAAAAAAAAAAAAAAAAAAAAACACACCACCAAAACTCACATAAACACTATTCTCATAACAAAATTTGGTTCAATTAAGAACTCTCAGTATAAATGATTTGTCTGAATAGCTAAATGTAGCAGAATGTTTTTTCTTGTCCTGTTTTAACAAAGTTAAACACATTCAACTAATCATGGCATGATATGCTGAAATTTAGCCCTGTTTTTATTTGATCCATTTAGATGACACACATACTTTGGTAATAAGCAAATACAACACAATTGGGGGAAATGTCATGTTCCACGTTATAAAGTCAACAATAATGTAGTTGTAATTAAGGATGTGCCAGCATTTCCATTACAAACTAAGTTTTTGTGGATTTGTTACTTGGCAATAAAACTTTATTCTAGGATGAAACTTGTCATGTTCAAGCTCAGTAAGTTCCTTTTCTTATTATCCCCCTTTCCAAATCTTCACAAACAACTCCTTTGTTGTTTTTAAATTATATACAGTCTAAACTAATTCAGTAGCTCATATAAGTTAAACACTAAGAAAATGAATGACTCCTGGTTTCCAATGTTGTAACACAGCTAGGTATGTATTGCATTTACATATGCAACAGCTATTACTGTAACTGGATTTAATAAAAACCGTGGTGGAGATCTACCAAAAATGTACTCTGGAAGTAGTTGGGACTTCAACAATTAAGGACTACTCTGTAATAAGTGGTTTGAGTCATGGCCTATCGTACAACATAAAATGCATCTCCATGGAAACAGTTATGGATATCAACCCAGGGCCAGATTTTGTGTGCTCTTCATAGGAGAGGGCACTGAGATCACCCACTGTCCTCCTGTACCTATAAAGTGGTATTCAGGATTCCAAACTTGTGCTCTTTAGGTTCACTCCTAGCCATACCGAAATCAAAGCTTATTCAAAGACCAGGAACAGAATTGGGAGTTTGGGCTATACAGGGGGCTTATACTGACTCAGTGATGTGGGTTTGCCAGAAAATTTTCCCATGCTAATTTTGCATAATTTTTTTTGTTGCTCAGAACGTTCTTCTATGCAACTTTTCCCAATCCCTTAGATAGATTGTGGTATGATTTATTGATTTGGCATGTTTGACCTATATCTTTAGTAAACACTAAAGAGTTCACCGTATTAATTTTACATGCTGTAATATCTCAAAGTTTTTCCAGTAGCCTGCCAAGTGCAATATTTGATTAGGGGGAAGAGAAGGGGGAACAAAACAAAAAAAGAACCACCAATACACACACGAGGCTTTTGTTTCCCTTTCACCATCAGTAATTTTCCACATGCAGCAAAATGCTGCCAAAGCCCTGATATGGGCATCTTACACAGCAAGACAGACAAGGATCTTCCATCTTTGCAGATGATCCTACTGAGAGACCAGTAATATAGCTCCAGTTGGAAACATAAGGGAAAGAGTAGCAGAGACAAAAGCATGCAGTCAACACCGCTAGAAGCACTTACGGGTCAAAAGACAGTACCTTTCTTCTGTCACATTCATGAAGGACCAATCTTTTATCAAGACTGCTTCTGCACAGAGCAGATTCTTAACTGTGCCACTGATGATTTTCTACTGTGTTTCCCCAGTAGGAGCATAGTAAAAAATAGTGAGCTTTGCAAAGTTGTATTACTACTGCCACTCAGACGGAGCCACTTGAAACAGGGATTTGGGATATCCCCAGGAGTTCCTCCTCTGAGACAAAGACAAAAACCAAGGAATAGCACAGGCTGAAAGAGCAGAAGACAAATAATCAAGTGTGATCCCTTCCCTCAGGGAAATAAGAAAGATCCTAGTAGACCAGATTAATCTGACTTGCTCACATAAGAACAGCTGTCCCAGGAGAACCTTAGTCTCACAGTTATTCTAAAGTAGCCCCACACATTAATGGAAACCCTGGAAAATTTTCCATGGAAGAATTTTGTGGTGGAAAATTTTCCACCCCACCTCTCTGTACTGACTACAGTAACTAATTTCCAAAGAGGCATGACTCAACAGGAGGGAGCATGGCCACATTCTCAACCTCTTTGCAACAGCCGAGGGTCTGAGGTCAGCACTGAGAATAGAATTTATTATTACCAATTAGCAAAAAGCCATCTTAAAAACAAAGTTAATACATTGAAAGTAATACTAGCAAACAACAGAATACCTATACAAACTTCTTAAAACCTAAGAGAAGGCTAGCCAGCTTAAATCTTCTCATTAACACAAGCAGCACATCTAGCATAAGTAGCTATTGGGTATTTTCAGATGTGACAGGGCGTGTATTGACCCCGTCACGGAATCGCCCATTGATCCCCCGCCGGGATCAAACTGGCACATCCAACAGACGTGCCGGCTGATCCCAGTGGAGGATCGGGGAGGGGACGGGCCGCGGGGCACGGCCCCACCCACCCACCCCCACACTCCCTAGGCCGGCTGCCCTCTTGGGAGACGGGCGGGCATTATGGCCAATGCGGCTGCGGTGCCCGCCCGCATTTACCACAGCCCGGAATCCCACCGCTGATTCCGGGCTGTGGTAGGGGGACAGACGTTAAGGTCCCCTTGATCACGGGGGTGGGGGGGATCACATTCAACACACAAACTGAGATGGTGGGGGGACCATCTCCGTTTGCATGTTGAATGTGATTCCCCCCCCTCCCCCGTGATCAAGGGGACCGTAACGTCTGTCCCCCTACCACGGACCGGAATCAGCAGCGGGATTCTGGGCTGTGGTCAGTGCAAGTGGGCACTGTGGCTGCATTGGCCGCGGTGCCTGCCCATCTCCCAAGAGGGCGGGCAGCCTAGGGATCGTGGGGGGCGGGGCCGTGCGGCCGCACGTTGTGCTGGGCGGCCCCGCCCCCCTCCATTCCCCACCGGGAGCGGCCAACACATCTGTTGGCCGTTACGTGTTGGCCCCGGCAGGGAATCAGTAGGGTGTTTCCGTGGTGGAGCGAACTGAGCCCCGTCATGTCTGAAAATACCCATGGTCCCCGGACCATCCTCAAAAGTGTGATTATTTTGATTCCCGCCAGTGGTTTACTGTGGTGAACATCTGGCAGGATTCAAACAGACATTATGGGACCATTCGCCACCACTGCCGATTGACTGTGGTTGAGCGTGGTTTAAAAACATCTGAAAATACCCACAAAGTTATATTTAAATCTTAAAATGGGATGACGCAGGCAATATGTTTTGAAACCATTGCTTTGAGGCCCTAATACAAAGCACTATTGATAGACTCCTATTGTTTTCAAATAGGTTTGGATTGAATCAGAGTGTTTCAAAGGTATTTTTGTTTTGTGGGGAGAAGAGTGGAGATGAGGGGGAAGGTACACATGAATAAATTAGAAAACTGGATTGAGGTTCCACACTAAGATCTGTGAGATCTATGCCATGTCTGAGAAGGTTTGGCTTTTTTTATATATATAAATAATATTAGAAGACCAGCTTCCAGTATCCACAAACAGCCAACAGCTCACTATGGCCATTTTTACACAGATGCCTCCCCCCCGCAACTTGGTGTTTGGGTGGGTGTGCACGGGGGGGGGGAGGCATCCATGTATACAGCTGGCAGTGGGTGAGGGGATGGGTGTTCACTTGGTGTTCANAAAACAGACATGACGCTAACCACCCTTTAACCACCCTTGGTGGTTATTTATGCATGTTTCAGGGCTGCATAGGGCACCCTACAGCCCTGCAACATGCATAAATAACCACCAAGGGTGGTTAAAGGGTGGTTAGCGTCATGTCTGTTTTCACCCAATATAATAAGTGTTCCACCACACCAACACCACAGGGACAGTTAACAATCCCTCAGTAGCCAATATACCTCCCTTCTAACACCGCACAATAGAATGTTTGAAACAGTAGTGCAGTAAAGGACTTCCTTAAAACAATACACCTGGAAAGGCTACCAAGGGGGCACACTATAATCATAGAAGGCAGCTAAAGCTGACTGAGTCTATATTGTCAATTCTGACAAAAGGTTTATGCCATATCAGAGCAAAATAGGTTCATGTTGTAACCTAATGCAGTAAAGCCCTACGACATCAAATGCAATAATCAAACCAATACACTCGGGGGGGGTGTCAAATTGTTCCTTAAAACAGAACCAAGGCAACCGGTCTGGCTCCAGATTAGAAGTGCTAAATCAGAAGCTCACCAGCCTCTTATACACTCTAGAAAAGGGAGAAAGTTTCCCCACCTCAGCTCTCACCATAACCACTGGCATATATTTGGAAAGAGCTAATATTTTACATAGATAAATGTTGTAGGGAATTTCTAAACTGCTGGGGTCCCCAACTGCTGAGGTTAGCACTGAGTGGAGCTTATGTTTCACTTTCAAAATAGGAAACAGATGAGATTCTGGTTGCGCTTATCTGGACAAACAAGGAGTGCTTTCAGATATCATGGCGAGCCCCTGTGGCAGCATCCTTGACTTCCCTTGGGGTTACCATGGTTGGCAATGCTCATAACCTACAAACATATCGACTCCATGGCAACCTCAAGGCAACCTCCATGTCCTGCTGCCAGGGCCAGAGTGGCTTTCCATGGCATCTGAATGCTGCCCCTTCCCCAGGTGCTTTGTCTTCAGAGACAAAATTACCTCCTTGAACCTGTCCTGAGATCATCTCCAGTGCCTGATTTACAGTACCATGAGCTGTCATTTCTACTTGTTTGGCAGAGGTCCTCATCAAGATATCTAGGGTATTTTATAGGATAGCAAACATGCTGCATGAATGCCAGACATTTCTGACAACATATTATGCATATAGTGGGTGTCTGTGCTTGTGGATAGATGTAGGGTAAAGTCACAGGTCATGACCAGGCTGTCACGTCCCAGGCTGACCTGGGATGCAGCAGCCTGGGCAGGCAAGGCTTGCGCCTGCCAGAGCACAACCCACACATGCTCCCGGCCAGGCCGACAGCAGCACAGCCTGCTGGTGGGTTGAATGGGGAACATACAGCTGGCCAGCCCTGCCCCCGTGCTTTGCCCAGTGCCCTGCCCTCCATCATGGTGGCCAGCAATGGCCTGCAGACCAGCTAGGAAACAGACATGCTAGCTCCCGGACAGCCCGCTTTGCTTCAGTTGAGTGGGCCATAGCCTAGGCTGTTACTTCAGCTATATGCCAAGGTGAGAGCCTGAAGTAGCCATCACCATGAACCAGGATACTCATGTCAACTTCTGGTAACTATTAACCATACGTGGCAGTGGCCCACAGGCCTAAGCAGGCCACTGTCATGTCTGGTTTTGCCAGACAGATACTGACATACCTCGCAAAATAAAGACTAGACCCATTCCTTTAGCTTAAAGCAGGACAACGGTGCATTCAGGTTTTAAGGAGTTACTAATTTGAAAAACAATTCTCAGCTTAGATGCTCTACAATGACTCTTCAGCCCATTAACTTGGTACTTCCAAACCTGCTTATCATTGCACTTAGTTTCTTGTCATTTCATCCTCTCCCTATAGTCCTTCTCAAGTGCTTATGGGAGGCAATCAGAAAAGAGGTCCCTGAGGCTTCAATTCAGATCTTTTTGTCTCTCATGCAAAGAGGGACTTACTTTCCCTGCAAAACCAACTCTCTCTCCTAAATAGGGAATGTTGGAGGAGGCATAGGGGTACCTGGTTTACTAAATCACATCATCCAGCAGCTTCAATTTCACTTCATAACACACAAAACTGGGTTTCTGTTTGTATTATGAGTAAAGGTATTGAAGATTTGCACTATATCAGCAGTCCCCAAAAGGGCTGGCCTTAGACAGAGCGAATAGGGGTAATCAGCCCAGGGAAACCACTGCCCCTGATTTTAGACCCAGAAAGGGCTAGTGTAGGCCAGTAGATAGCATGCTGGAATCTGAACTATTCGTCCTGAATTTGCATTGTGGCCTTGGGCAAGTCACGGTCTAGCTTGCCATAGGGTTGTGGCCACATTTGACTGTGTTAGACTACTAAAGCCAGGCAAATGCCTTCAATTGGTTCTATTGTCACTACGAGTCAGAAACATAGCACTAATACATGTGAATATGTGCCTGGTCATGCAAAGTAAAATTTATCCCAGTGAAGGGGATGGGAGTAGCACCTCAGATGCACTTATGTCCTATTTTGAGAGGGACATAAGGAAGAAGTTAATTTTCCCCAGAATGTAGTTTTGTTGTATATTTTTAGCTAATCATCAGTGAGGCTAGAGATAATAATAATAATGATTTATTCCCTCTCCCAGAAAGGCACAAGGACAAGGATTTTTCACAGTTTGGAAAACAGGAATGCGAAGTTCCTAAGCAATGTTAAACTGTAAGTCAGGGCTAGAGAAGCAATTACCAGTGCATACCTCCTCCGGGAAGGAAAAGACTTAGAGAATTCAAGCAAAAATGAGTTTAGCAGTATATGATGGAAGAGAGCCCAGATTTCAACCCCTGCAGATTGGAACGTGGGCAGGATTAATCAGCTTAGGTTTGCTGAGAATGAACAAGGAGCAATGAAAGAAAACCTCCTACTTATTGAATTGAATTATCAAAGGGACTTCTTACAGAATGAGCTCAGAAGTTGTGTCTATAACTAGTAAATATTTAACATCTACCTGCATTTTTCCTCAATGCATTTATGGTAAGGTTACTAGATTTTGAAACCCTCAAAGTGGAAACCCCATGCTCTACCCCCTGAAGCCCTGATTTTAATATATAGAATGTAACATAACTTATTAAATCAGGCAAATTTAAGAAGACCTTGGGAGCCCATTTAAAACAATCCTCAGCTTGGACTGTCAGGATCCCAACCATGAAGCCAGGGAAAGTGTTTGAGTAGAACCAAGGAACAAAGTCTAGGCCATCATTCAAACCACCAGGTCCATGCAGGGAGGAGTCATCAGATAGCCCAGCAGGGTCAGTAACAGCTGGGGTGCAGACAATGGCACGGCAACAATGCTGTAGAGCATTGTTAAATTTATTTGCCGCCCCCTCCTGCACAGCAGCTTGGGGCAGCTCCATTCTTTAAAACAACACACTACACTAAAAAACACCAATAAAACCCACAGAGCATAAGTGAGTGTAGATCACTGCTGCCTATGAACCCAGAGAACCAGGGTTCGAGGTCTAGGTTCTACTTGGGCCTTAACAGAGGCTTGCAGAAAGGAAGAGAATCCATTCCTGAGCTTGGGGTTTGCTCTGGCAGGGAAGGAAGGACTTATTTTGCTCATGCTGTCACTGCAAACTCTGAAACTGGGGTTTTATGCTAACAGGAGAAGGCAGGGATTCTCTCCATTGCTCTGCCAGAGCAAGCTCTGAGCTGGGGTTTGGGGGCAGGGAGGGGAGTTGCTATGGCAAGGACCAACAGTGGAAAGTAGGTCAAGATGCACAGCAGGCAGAGATGCTGAAGACAGGATTGTCCCACCTAAGTGTGATGTCTGGTCAACCCCAACCACATCATTGGGGCCCAGGGAGGAGACCACATCCAAGAGAGAGGTAAGATCGGGGGAATCCACCCACACAGGGGAGGGCGCAGACAAGCCCCGAGCAAACGTCGAGCAGACAGCTGACAGCTCCACTGGTCCCGTTCCTCCCGCCCCCCCAGGACATCACCCAAACCCTGGCGCACAGCACCACCAGGGAGACAGCTGAGGAGGGCCTCCGTGGCAGTCAGGTAAAACTGGAGGGGAGGGCAAGAAACACTCCACAGAAACCCCAAATGTACCCCGAGAGCAATGCTAAGAGCCGAGGTAGCATTGCGAAGCATTAGACTTCAGGCGACACTAGCACTGCTCAAATACTGGCTCAAAGTTGCGGTATTCCCGCCGAATCCTCAGTCCCTCTTACCTTTTATTCGAGAGGACAGATCTTTTCGTGCTTGGGTACACCCCATTGAGGAAATATATGTCACAATGGGACTGGCTCAAGATCATTTGAAATTTGTGGACTTTGGCCAAGCGGTAGCAGAAATCAGGCAGAGGCTGGTGGACCAGGAAATCCAGCATAAGGAAGTGGCCCTCCAAGTTCAAAGGATAGCCCCAGAATATCCGATCCTCACTCAGTATGGGAAGCGGCCAGAGTATTTAACCTGGACACAGATGAGGCAACGACGTGTAGTGACCCTCCTTAGATGCAATTTATTTCCATCTGTATGGGTGGAAGGGAGACACCTTAAAATACCTAAGGACCTTAGACTATGTCAGGCATGTAAAGATGCGTCAGTGGATTCTGTGGAGCATATTTTGCTCTATTGTCCTAGGTATAATGCCGTGAGGAAAGAAACTTTGCTTCCATATATAAAGGCCTTACCCAGGTATGTGGGAGATGAAGTGAGGGTGCGGATACTGTTAAAGGGGGATAACTCAAGTCGAACTAGAGCTGTGGCATCTTTCGGGTCTAGGATCTTGGCTGGGTTGGGCCGCCCTAAGTGATGGGTAGTGGGGCCAAGCCATGCCATGGTATTCTCCCAGCTAGGGAGGCTAGACCAGCCTAAATGGAGTATAGTAGAGGCCCCAAAACAAGGAGGGTGTATGGTATGGCTGGTGGTATTTAAGCAAGGTGGATGGAGAAGCCTAGGTTTGCGTCTCGTATTTTTGTCCTTTGGAGAAAGGTGGGGGGATATATGTTATATTATATTTTATCATTGGTTATTTTATTATTGAATACATTTATACTTATTATTGTATATATTATTTGTATTTGCTATTGTAAAGTGATGTTGTGATGTAAATTTCGAGTTCTGTTTACTTATATGTAGTGGCCCTGATTGGTATGGCTAGACAACGTTTGTTCATGCTTGCTGGTCCTTTAGAGTTTGGTACTGGATTAGCCCAATGCCAAAACAAATTGCCATTATTACTATGGCACTCTGCTATAGTTAAGTATTTTGGTTTGTTTGTAAAGCTTATAAGTATTGTGTCGGTTTGTTGTTGATACTGTCAGAGATTGACGTAAAAGTCCTATGGCTATTTTATTTCATGAGTGTATGTCATGTTATGTCTTGTGTTGTTAAATTGGGTTATGGCTTCGCTACACCCAAATAAATTTATTATTATTAGTACTATTCCACTCCACAGAAACAACAGGGGTGTAGCAGGAGAACAACTCACCCCGATGCATTCCCCAAACAGGAGACCATCAGCTCCACTGCCACAACAGTCACCGGGCGGGCCCCAAACTGCTAAGCTGGATGGCCCCCCACCTGCTAAGGTGGAACCCAAAAGGGGAACCCCTGGACTTCATACACGTGTGGGGGGCTGAAAAGGTCCAGTAAAACCTGTGTGAAGCTACAAGCCCAAACAGGTCTATGAAGCCATCGTCCAGGAGATGCAGCGGTTGGAGTACAATAGGGATGCCATTCAGTGCATGCAGCAGGCAAAGGATTTGAGGTCCAGATATAAAAATATCAAGAACAACAATCTCAAGTCTGGCCGGGCCATGCGCACACAGGAGTTCTATGAGATGCTGGATCGATTCCTCTGCATGGGCGTGGACATTGTGGCCTCCCACATCCATGGCACCGCCTTCACCAGGGGCAGAAAGAGGGCATGTACAACACACACCCCTGCCTGACCCCCCAGAGCAAGGGGAGCTCACTGCTCCTGGCAAGGCCAGGAAGCAGGAGGGGACAGCCCTGTCCCACTGGTGGACCGTGCAGGAGGCTTCCCTGGAAACTGACATGGGAAGCATCACCCTCCGCGTGTGCCCCTGAAACCCACTGGGTCAGAACCCAAAGGGACAGGGGGTGCACGGGGGGCAGATCAACACCAGGGACACCCCCAGGAGGCAGAGGAATATAACCCAGGTAAGACAATGACAACGGGGGGGTGGGGTGGCATGACAGTTAGGACCCCAGCTGGGAAGCAATGCACAACTGACAGATCGCTATTGCTCACGCAGCTCAAAGGGACCTGGAGTTGCAGGAGGAGGAGGTGATGGCCCAGGAGGAAGCCGTGGAGGAACCAAAGGTCATCCAGGAGCCCGGCAACCAGGATACCAATGGCAGGTTCACACAGACAAGGGCACAGTGGCGGGAGGTGGTGGGGTGACACAAAGGGGCTAGGGGCACGGCAGTGCACCCAACCCCATCCCCCTCAAAGGGCAAACAAGGGACAGTCAAGGAGGCAGCAAGGAGCGGGGCTGGGAACACTACAAATGCGGACATGGAAGCATAAGGGGAGAACGCCAACAGAGCCAAGGCCACAGAAGNCCAACCCCATCCCCCTCAAAGGGCAAACAAGGGACAGTCAAGGAGGCAGCAAGGAGCGGGGCTGGGAACACTACAAGACTGTGGATGGAGATAATACAGGGGAAGGGGGGAACATTGCTGCAGAGGAAGGACAGGGAGACGAGGCCATGACAGGGGACAAATGCATGCAGGGATAATGGGAGCAAGGATGGGGCCCCCTCCAATGCGGACATGGAAGCATAAGGGGAGAACGCCAACAGAGCCAAGGCCACAGAAGGGGCAACCGGAGGGGGGGGGGTTCAAGCACTGCTTCATGAGTCAGAACAGATAAACAGGGGCAGGTCCCCATCCCCAAGCTAAACACAGGTTCCCTTGCTGTTCACTGATGAGCAGCCCAGTTCATTCAGGAGTGCAGCTTCTGGGAGTGCAGAGTGGAACCGGGAGATGCAGACCCACAACCAGCGGAGGAGAGATGACTTTGGGAGGGAACTGCTGGCAGAAATCAGGAGGTTGGCAGTCGGGCAGAGGGAGGAGCAGGCCCTCAACAGGGAGGTACAGCTAGGGGAGGGGGAAAGAGACCGGGAACAAATGGCAGAAATGCTCACCTGGTCCCGCACAGAGCACCTGTGGGACAGGCGCCAAGCTGCAACCCTCCTCCGCGAGCAGCGCCTCGACAGGCAGGAGAGGGCCCATGTCATGCTGGAGGGAACCACCACAAGGACCCACCAATTGATTGACACCCTGGAGGCTTTGCGGTGGCATCCCTAGCAAGACATGGGCCCACCTGCCATGGCTGCCAGCACAACACCACCATGGCGCCCTCCCACAGGTGCCAGTGCCCCCTCCCCAGCTCATCTGCCAACCCTGGTTTCCCCAGCAGCAACCCTACCATGTCAATGGCCAAATGGGTCCCCTCCCCCCATAGCCCCCCAACACCACCAAGGGGGGCCCCCCCGGCCAGCCCACCCCACTCCCGGTTCCTCTACAGCACCCTCCACAACCCCCCCCAACCAGGGCCCCCAGCCACCCCACAACATCCCAGCACCCCCAGCAACCCAACCATTCAGGCAGACCACCCCACATGCTCAGGTAAGCACAGGAAACAGGTGGTGACCAACCGACATGGGGGGAGAGGGAGACACGGTACCCACACATCCACAAGAATTGACAGTAAGGTAGCATGGGAAGTGGTGATGGACACAGGGAGGTCAAGAACGTGAGCACCAGAACAGGGGCACAGTGAATGGGTACCCACTACCGCTAATGCTGAGTGTCTCATCCACAGGAGCTACCACCAGACCCAGCACTAGAGCATCCAGTGGAGGAAGGAGAGCCTGGGCCAAGCAGCCAGCGGTCACAGCAGGCAGCAGCTGCCAAGGCCCGCAGGGAGCAATCCCCCTGTGGTGCCATAAAGAGGGGACAGGGATGACCCCATAAACAATGAACTCCACCCCCTGTTAATAGTCCCTTAATAAATATCATTTTCATAAGATACCAGTCTGCCATGGTGTCTGTACAGCGGGATGAGAGGGAGTCTGCAGCAAGCCACAGTGTTGGTTAATGGCAGGGAAGCGGTGGCAAACAGCTGTGGGCCGGGCAGGCGTGGCAGCTCACACACGTACCCTATCATATCAATGCATCCCTTAGGGCACAGCCCAGGGTAAGGAACAAGGGGCCAGGATGGCCAGCTCAAACGTCTGGGTAATCTACCACAGTGCGAAGGGTGATGGAGTGCTGTATGCGACAGTTGGCCATGTCACTGGTCACAGTTGACCACCGGCTGGTGGGACTCGGGCTGCACCCAGAGAGGATGCTCACCCTGCATCCAGAGCCAAGGAGGGTTGGGAGCACACCACAGGGGGTCCCCACCAGCACGCAGGATGAGACAGAATACACAAGTACGGGTACAATGGGCCCCACAACCCGATAGCAGGGTCCATGTGAGAGGGCAGCGGTATATCACAGGAGGCCAGCCACAAGATTTTAGGGTGGAGAGGGAAGGGAGTGCACTCTGTAGAGGCGGATGCCAGCATGGAGGGGATAGAGTGGTGTAAGGTTACCAGGATGTCAGGTGATGGTGTGAGATGTAACACCGTCACCTTTCCATCTCCAACAACAGGTGATGGAACTCGATAGGGACTACCAGAGGACGCAGGGTGTTGATGACGCTGCAAACTAAAAAAAAAACATCCCCTCCAGGACATGTCTCAGGGCTCTACAAGGCACCATACCACACTCACACAGTGCGGATGGAAAGGTGTGAGAGCACTGACACACCACCATGGCCATTCAAGCTCCAGTACCAGGGATACCTCACCGGTGGTGTAACGGAATGTCCAGTGAACAAGGTATTAGGGTGCAGCAATGGGCATCCCTGCCATGGCATGGGCGATTGAGGACCCACACCAGCACTTCACCAGCTTACAGACCTTGGGGGGTACCCGTGTCAAGTAGCAAACAGGAGAGAAGTAGGTACAGGGGTATACTGCACTATGTAGTGATGCAAGGTTAACAGTGAAATGGGACCCTTGGTAGGGGGCCTTCTATAGGCAACAGTTGGTCCTTGGCCAGTTGGGCAACTATGCACCTGAATAGGACGTCTCAGTTCTCCTCTGACATCCATCTGAAGGCCCCACCTTGAACATGCTGGTACTGGGGCACCGGGCTCATTCTCTGTTCAGGAGGGGGATAGTCTAAGGCAGCCCCTTGAATCTCACAAATGTTATGGAGTACACAGGCTGCCAGGACGAGGATGGGGGTGTGCTGGAGGTCGAACTCGATCCTGTTCAGCAAGAGGCACCACCTCATCTTGAGCAGGCCGAATGTCCTCTCCACCACACACCGCTCAGAGGCCAGGCGCTCGTTGAAGAGCACCTGATTGGGGGTGGGGTGGGCAACACGATAGGACCTCATCAGCCATGGGGTCAGAGGGCAGGCAGGATCCCCTGTAACAACCAATGCCATGGGAACACCCTTGATAATCCTGTACATATTTGGAGCTATCTCCCCATCAAACATCCTGGGATAGAATGGGGAGGACCACAGGATCCAAGCATTGTGATTCCTTCCCAAGTGGCCCATGTACACATCAATGATGTCAGGCTCTGGGGTCAGAGCCTAGGGAAAGCACGGAAGGAAAGATAAGGAGGGAAGGAAAAAGGAGAAACACGGGATTAGCAAGGAAACCTCTCAGCCGCTCTCTGATATCCAGGAGATAAAGCACTCCGCATAAGTACCAGCCAAGCTGGTCTAGGAAGGCATACGACTCATCATCGAGGTGGAGGGACAGGGAAGAGACACACAGGACCAGGAACTGGAAACAGGGATCAAGGGATCAACACAGGGGAAACGGGAGGCACTCTTAGGCAACGAGGGAAGCCGGAGGCGAGGGGAGCCAGAGGCCGAGGCAACGAGGGAAGCCAGAGGCGAGGGGAGCCAGAGGCCGAGGCAACGAGGGAAGCCAGAGGCGAGGGGAGCCAGAGGCCGAGGCAACGAGGGAAGCCAGAGGCGAGGGGAGCCAGAGGCCGAGGCAACGAGGGAAGCCAGAGGCGAGGGGAGCCAGAGGCCGAGGCAACGAGGGAAGCCAGAGGCGAGGGGAGCCAGAGGCCGAGGCAACGAGGGAAGCCAGAGGCGAGGGGAGCCAGAGGCCGAGGCAACGAGGGAAGCCAGAGGCGAGGGGAGCCAGAGGCCGAGGCAACGAGGGAAGCCAGAGGCGAGGGGAGCCAGAGGCCGAGGCAACGAGGGAAGCCAGAGGCGAGGGGAGCCAGAGGCCGAGGCAACGAGGGAAGCCAGAGGCGAGGGGAGCCAGAGGCCGAGGCAACGAGGGAAGCCAGAGGCGAGGGGAGCCAGAGGCCGAGGCAACGAGGGAAGCCAGAGGCGAGGGGAGCCAGAGGCCGAGGCAACGAGGGAAGCCAGAGGCGAGGGGAGCCAGAGGCCGAGGCAACGAGGGAAGCCAGAGGCGAGGGGAGCCAGAGGCCGAGGCAACGAGGGAAGCCAGAGGCGAGGGGAGCCAGAGGCCGAGGCAACGAGGGAAGCCAGAGGCGAGGGGAGCCAGAGGCCGAGGCAACGAGGGAAGCCAGAGGCGAGGGGAGCCAGAGGCCGAGGCAACGAGGGAAGCCAGAGGCGAGGGGAGCCAGAGGCCGAGGCAACGAGGGAAGCCAGAGGCGAGGGGAGCCAGAGGCCGAGGCAACGAGGGAAGCCAGAGGCGAGGGGAGCCAGAGGCCGAGGCAACGAGGGAAGCCAGAGGCGAGGGGAGCCAGAGGCCGAGGCAACGAGGGAAGCCAGAGGCGAGGGGAGCCAGAGGCCGAGGCAACGAGGGAAGCCAGAGGCGAGGGGAGCCAGAGGCCGAGGCAACGAGGGAAGCCAGAGGCGAGGGGAGCCAGAGGCCGAGGCAACGAGGGAAGCCAGAGGCGAGGGGAGCCAGAGGCCGAGGCAACGAGGGAAGCCAGAGGCGAGGGGAGCCAGAGGCCGAGGCAACGAGGGAAGCCAGAGGCGAGGGGAGCCAGAGGCCGAGGCAACGAGGGAAGCCAGAGGCGAGGGGAGCCAGAGGCCGAGGCAACGAGGGAAGCCAGAGGCGAGGGGAGCCAGAGGCCGAGGCAACGAGGGAAGCCAGAGGCGAGGGGAGCCAGAGGCCGAGGCAACGAGGGAAGCCAGAGGCGAGGGGAGCCAGAGGCCGAGGCAACGAGGGAAGCCAGAGGCGAGGGGAGCCAGAGGCCGAGGCAACGAGGGAAGCCAGAGGCGAGGGGAGCCAGAGGCCGAGGCAACGAGGGAAGCCAGAGGCGAGGGGAGCCAGAGGCCGAGGCAACGAGGGAAGCCAGAGGCGAGGGGAGCCAGAGGCCGAGGCAACGAGGGAAGCCAGAGGCGAGGGGAGCCAGAGGCCGAGGCAACGAGGGAAGCCAGAGGCGAGGGGAGCCAGAGGCCGAGGCAACGAGGGAAGCCAGAGGCGAGGGGAGCCAGAGGCCGAGGCAACGAGGGAAGCCAGAGGCGAGGGGAGCCAGAGGCCGAGGCAACGAGGGAAGCCAGAGGCGAGGGGAGCCAGAGGCCGAGGCAACGAGGGAAGCCAGAGGCGAGGGGAGCCAGAGGCCGAGGCAACGAGGGAAGCCAGAGGCGAGGGGAGCCAGAGGCCGAGGCAACGAGGGAAGCCAGAGGCGAGGGGAGCCAGAGGCCGAGGCAACGAGGGAAGCCAGAGGCGAGGGGAGCCAGAGGCCGAGGCAACGAGGGAAGCCAGAGGCGAGGGGAGCCAGAGGCCGAGGCAACGAGGGAAGCCAGAGGCGAGGGGAGCCAGAGGCCGAGGCAACGAGGGAAGCCAGAGGCGAGGGGAGCCAGAGGCCGAGGCAACGAGGGAAGCCAGAGGCGAGGGGAGCCAGAGGCCGAGGCAACGAGGGAAGCCAGAGGCGAGGGGAGCCAGAGGCCGAGGCAACGAGGGAAGCCAGAGGCGAGGGGAGCCAGAGGCCGAGGCAACGAGGGAAGCCAGAGGCGAGGGGAGCCAGAGGCCGAGGCAACGAGGGAAGCCAGAGGCGAGGGGAGCCAGAGGCCGAGGCAACGAGGGAAGCCAGAGGCGAGGGGAGCCAGAGGCCGAGGCAACGAGGGAAGCCAGAGGCGAGGGGAGCCAGAGGCCGAGGCAACGAGGGAAGCCAGAGGCGAGGGGAGCCAGAGGCCGAGGCAACGAGGGAAGCCAGAGGCGAGGGGAGCCAGAGGCCGAGGCAACGAGGGAAGCCANGCAGGTTGGTTGCCCTCCTGCAGCATGACCCATGGGTATACCAGCAGGGGGAGGGGCACAGGAAATTGTCCCATTGCTCATACACCTGCGCCAGGAGACAGAAGCATGTGGCCAGGATGGCGATTAGGGCAGCTCGCCCTTGCAGGATGCCTACAACAGGCATCATGCTCCCACCACCATGTCCACTCCCCATGAACCCAGCACCACACCCAGTGAATGCCTACCAGCCCCCAACATGCCAGCACACCCTGTGCATAGGTAATCTGAACCAGCTAGCCATCCTGTGATAGCACCCCTTGCACACAACCTCTCACCCGCTGGCAGCACACCTCGCACTCAACACCACTCCCCCTCATGCCTCACAGTCCCACACCCTCAAGCACCTCTATCACCGTCTGCGCATGCTCCAGGCCACATACTTCAATCACTCTGCAACACTCCACACTAACACACCACACTAGTCACATGCACACCCCAAACCCACCTCCTACCACTGTCACACAGCTCAATCAACCGCTCCACATGCCCCCGGTTCACACCCTCCACTCCTTCTATTGCTCTCAGGAATCTCTCCACTCTACAACCACCACCACCAACACGCCACACCTTTGCAGACGACCCGATTCCCATTTGTAGATGGATGCTCTGTCACAGGGCCTCAGTGTTTGGTGCAGCAACCTGGGTGTGGCATGCACACCTATCCAGGGTCTCCTTGATGCTGCCCCTGTGCAGTGCCCAGCACCTGTATGCTACGCCAGTGCTGCTGCTTTCGGTAGCTGTCAGGTACCATCCCATGGGATCACCTTGATTGCACACCCCTACCCTGCCCCCCTCCTTGGTGTCCGAGCCCCACCACTATATGGTGATTGCAGGATATGCATCTGCCCCCTCCCCCCCCCATTCTCTGGAGCTCTGTGGTCAGGTCAGCTGCTGTCCCACTCTGCTGTGACAAGATACGGCGGCATCTTGATGGTTTCCCATCCCATCCTCCCCCGGACCCTGGCCCTCTTATCAAACAGGAATGTGTCTGTCCTGTGTGTGGGTTTGAGGTTCCCAGACCTGGCGAGCCAGGCCACTATCAGCTGGCCAAGGTCACCCTTCTGAGTTCATACAGTTTCGACTGCATTCGAGCTCATTCACTGCGTTTCACTTCAGTTGTTCTCCAGCTTGCTGCCTTTGTGCAGGCCAGGTCCAGCAATGGAATGGGCCAGGTCTTCAATTGTTGGGCTGGTGAGGAGTGGCCAGTGTGTGCCACCATGCTGCTGGGAACCCTGTGGCAGAGCAGCGATGTCCAGCTGTTGGTGAGCGACCCCTTTTCCGTGGGTGATGGCTTCAATCTCCTGTATGGTCTGTTACATAGGACTGTTGGGCCACCCATTTGGGGGTCTTGAGTGCCAGAGGCAAGTCAGGCTGATGGTACATATGTTGCAAGCTGTTACGCCTGTGTCCTCCTGCGTAATCGTGGCTTCGCATGCCCTCAATCGGATTGTCAGAACTGCCTTGAGGAGTTGAGCTTGCTTCCCCCTGATGTTGGTGGCCCCTTCCTGACCAGGACACCCACTGAGCTGAAGATGACTGCCCTGAGAGCTGTGCTAAGCCATTCGGATGTTGGAGCAGTTGCTGCTACGGAACACCCCCTCCTGCCCCACTTCATGGTGGATGCCCATATGCATGCCCGTGGATATCGCCGGGGCCTCTTCACCTGGGAGGGCCTTGTCCAGGGGCCCAGGTTCCCTAAGTGCCTGGCACCCACACCATGATCCTGCCGTTGCTGCGACCTCCATCATGGATCCCCTCTCCCTGTGATGGAATGGTGCTATGGCTCCCCCATGGCCATGATGCTGGCTTTTGTTCCCCTGTGTGACCCATCTGTCTCTCCATCTGTCTACTGTGGTATGGTCTGCGGGTCTAACTACGAACGCTTTCCTGCCAGGTCTACCTGCGATCTCCTCGGACCCCGTGTATCACTACTACTGCTCCTTCTGTGCCCCCTGGGGTGCTACCCCTGTGTCCTCGGCGTCTGCTCTCCCTGGCTGGTATAGCATCTCCCAGGTCCTGATAAAATTTTGCCTTGTTTAGCTGCTGCTGTTCTTCTGCTGTGTCAGTGGGCTTGTTCCACCGACTGCTGTAGGTGCTGGTGCTGGTGTCTTGGGTGTAGTTTGTGAGGGTCGGGGCTTGGGGGCTCAGATCAGTGTTAGGGCAGGACAATTTCTCCAATGGGGGTACATTGCCATCAGCATGGTGGGTGTGCTGCTGTTATGGCCATCCGTAACTGAGGGCGGCTTCAAATCCAGCTCCGGCAATGTGCTTTGCCATGAGCCTGTTGCTGTAGCTGGTTTATTGTTAATATTTTGTTTGCTTGGTTCCCCCTGGTGTCTGCGTTCTCCTTCCCTCTGTTGTACCCCTCTGTGTGGGTCGTGTCAGGTTGGTGTGGTGTGGTTGTCTGGCAGGGCATGTGTCCATTGCTATGTGGTTTCCCCCTCCCCGTGGTTGTGCATTCTATCAGTGGGGCCTCTTTGGCTTGGCCCCTTGGTACCCTGTGCTCTGGGTTGTACCCCCTCAGCTGTTTGCGTGGGTTCCTGTGTCCCCTGCCTCTACTGTCCCTGACATCCCGTCCCCAACTCCCTGTTGTTTGTCGGGGTGGGCAGGGAAGGGGGGGCTGCCTATCCTCGTGCATCTTGCTTTCTATGCCCCCTTCCCTGCTGTGGTGTGAGGCTACTCCTGAGCCCTGTCCATCCCTGCCCTGTGCTTTGTGGCCAGCTGCTGC
>QEPC01001500.1:1775544-1801191 GCA_003113815.1 Sphenodon punctatus
ACCAGCCCCCAACATGCCAGCACACCCTGTGCATAGGTAATCTGAACCAGCTAGCCATCCTGTGATAGCACCCCTTGCACACAACCTCTCACCCGCTGGCAGCACACCTCGCACTCAACACCACTCCCCCTCATGCCTCACAGTCCCACACCCTCAAGCACCTCTATCACCGTCTGCGCATGCTCCAGGCCACATACTTCAATCACTCTGCAACACTCCACACTAACACACCACACTAGTCACATGCACACCCCAAACCCACCTCCTACCACTGTCACACAGCTCAATCAACCGCTCCACATGCCCCCGGTTCACACCCTCCACTCCTTCTATTGCTCTCAGGAATCTCTCCACTCTACAACCACCACCACCAACACGCCACACCTTTGCAGACGACCCGATTCCCATTTGTAGATGGATGCTCTGTCACAGGGCCTCAGTGTTTGGTGCAGCAACCTGGGTGTGGCATGCACACCTGTCCAGGGTCTCCTTGATGCTGCCCCTGTGCAGTGCCCAGCACCTGTATGCTACGCCAGTGCTGCTGCTTTCGGTAGCTGTCAAGTACCATCCCATGGGATCACCTTGATTGCACACCCCTACCCTGCCCCCCTCCTTGGTGTCCGAGCCCCACCACTATATGGTGGTTGCAGGATATGCATCTGGGGCCCCCCCCCATTCTCTGGAGCTCTGTTGTCAGGTCAGCTGCCGTCCCACTCTGCTGTGACAAGATACGGCGGCATCTTGATGGTTTCCCATCCCATCCTCCCCCGGACCCTGGCCCTCTTATCAAACAGGAATGTGTCTGTCCTGTGTGTGGGTTTGAGGTTCCCAGACCTGGCGAGCCAGGCCACTATCAGCTGGCCAAGGTCACCCTTCTGAGTTCATACAGTTTCGACTGCATTCGAGCTCATTCACTGCGTTTCACTTCAGTTGTTCTCCAGCTTGCTGCCTTTGTGCAGGCCAGGTCCAGCAATGGAATGGGCCAGGTCTTCAATTGTTGGGCTGGTGAGGAGTGGCCAGTGTGTGCCACCATGCTGCTGGGAACCCTGTGGCAGAGCAGCGATGTCCAGCTGTTGGTGAGCGACCCCTTTTCCGTGGGTGATGGCTTCAATCTCCTGTATGGTCTGTTACATAGGACTGTTGGGCCACCCATTTGGGGGTCTTGAGTGCCAGAGGCAAGACAGGCTGATGGTACATATGTTGCAAGCTGTTACGCCTGTGTCATCCTGCGTAATCGTGGCTTAGCATGCCCTCAATCGGATTGTCAGAACTGCCTTGAGGAGTTGAGCTTGCTTCCCCCTGATGTTGATGGCCCCTTCCTGACCAGGACACCCACTGAGCTGAAGATGACTGCCCTGAGAGCTGTGCTAAGCCATTCGGATGTTGGAGCAGTTGCTGCTACGGAACACCCCCTCCTGCCCCACTTCATGGTGGATGCCCATATGCATGCCCGTGGATATCGCCGGGGCCTCTTCACCTGGGAGGGCCTTGTCCAGGGGCCCAGGTTCCCTAAGTGCCTGGCACCCACACCATGATCCTGCCGTTGCTGCGACCTCCATCATGGATCCCCTCTCCCTGTGATGGAATGGTGCTATGGCTCCCCCATGGCCATGATGCTGGCTTTTGTTCCCCTGTGTGACCCATCTGTCTCTCCATCTGTCTACTGTGGTATGGTCTGCGGGTCTAACTACGAACGCTTTCCTGCCAGGTCTACCTGCGATCTCCTCGGACCCCGTGTATCACTACTACTGCTCCTTCTGTGCCCCCTGGGGTGCTACCCCTGTGTCCTCGGCGTCTGCTCTCCCTGGCTGGTATAGCATCTCCCAGGTCCTGATAAAATTTTGCCTTGTTTAGCTGCTGCTGTTCTTCTGCTGTGTCAGTGGGCTTGTTCCACCGACTGCTGTAGGTGCTGGTGCTGGTGTCTTGGGTGTAGTTTGTGAGGGTCGGGGCTTGGGGGGCTCAGATCGGTGTTAGGGCGGGACAATTTCTCCAATGGGGGTACATTGCCATCAGCATGGTGGGTGTGCTGCTGTTATGGCCATCCGTAACTGAGGGCGGCTTCACTTCCAGCTCCGGCAATGTGCTTTGCCATGAGCCTGTTGCTGTAGCTGGTTTATTGTTAATATTTTGTTTGCTTGGTTCCCCCTGGTGTCTGCGTTCTCCTTCCCTCTGTTGTACCCCTCTGTGTGGGCCGTGTCAGGTTGGTGTGGTGTGGTTGTCTGGCAGGGCATGTGTCCATTGCTATGTGGTTTCCCCCTCCCCGTGGTTGTGCATTCTATCAGTGGGGCCTCTTTGGCTTGGCCACTTGGTACCCTGTGCTCTGGGTTGTACCCCCTCAGCTGTTTGCGTGGGTTCCTGTGTCCCCTGCCTCTACTGTCCCTGACATCCCGTCCCCAACTCCCTGTTGTTTGTCGGGGTGGGCAGGGAAGGGGGGGCTGCCTATCCTCGTGCATCTTGCTTTCTATGCCCCCTTCCCTGCTGTGGTGTGAGGCTACTCCTGAGCCCTGTCCATCCCTGCCCTGTGCTTTGTGGCCAGCTGCTGCATTGCATCCGGTTTGTATCTGTTGGGCAGCATCTCTCCTCTCTGTGCCCTCCAATTCTGGCTCCACCATGCACTTTAGTGCCTGCCACCATCACCTCAGCTGTCCTATTCCTGGCATCATGTTTTGGAGGGTAGGGGGCTCTGTGGGTGGTGGTCCCTGCTGGGAGGGGTTGGTGTGATCCCCACCCGTTTTGGGGTTCGACTGTTCTTCCCGGTGCCTGTGCTTGATCCCAGCCCCTCTCCCCCAGTTGGGGTCCCCTTTCTCCCTCATACTGCTGGGTTTCCCTGTGTGCTTGTGCGCACTGCGGTCTGGGGGCAGGATCTGGGTTCTGAGGGGTCCGTGGCACACGGCTGTCTGGCCTGTGTCTCAGGGCTTGACAGGAGCTGCTTCTTTGTATCTCTTGATGTCCCAGCTCCCTCCTCCCCCGTCCACTCAAAGTCTGGAAGTTTGGGGGCGGTGCTGTGTGTCGCAGCTTCATTTGCCCTCACTCAGCCATGTTGTAATGTCACTTTGCTGGGCATGCTTTTCCCTCCGTTCGGTGTACGGGCAGTCTGTGTAAACATTATGGGTGTTTGCTCAGTGTTGCCCTGGGTGGGTGGGTGCCCGATGGGTGACTTCGGTCCCTCACTTTCTTTCCCACAACCCCCCATGGTGGTGTCAGTGTGAATGTCTCCTTGCTGGGCACCACTGGGTGTGCGGTGGGTGAGCTCACCCACCCACCTCCACCCATGGGGTCCGCGGCGGCGGCCATGTAAAAACAGCTATAAAATACAATTTAAACACATTTAAAATACAATCTCCCCCCAAACCCAACCCACTCCCACCTAATCCCTATCCCCACTGCCAAACACTTTAACAAAAATAAAGTTTTACACCACCTCCGGAAGATACTCAGGCCCAGACTCCAGCCCTTTTCACATGGGTGCCCCTCCCACTCACACATGTGTGGGGAGGCATCCGTGTGAACGCTACAGCGGGTGCAGGGGGGATAGGTGGGCGCCTGTGGGAACGCTGCGGGAGGTGGGTGGGGGTACATGACCGCACTCCACCCATCACCCACACATGGAGCAACGGGTGCCAATGCCTCATGCTCCATGCATGGGTGGGGGTCCATGGGAACGCTCCCCAATGCACCCACCATGCTGCCCACCATGGCCTGTGAGAAAAGGGCCTCAGATGGACCTCGGGGCGGGAGTGCCACAACGTTGGGGCAGCAACAGAGAATGCCCTCCTGTACATACCCACCGAACAAACAAGAGTAATGGGGAATCCACAGGAGGACGCAACAGATTATGGTGGGAAAGGCGGTCTTTCAGATACATAGATCACAGGCTATTTAGGGTTTAAAGGTCAAAGCAAGCACCTTGAATTGTACCCAGAAAGCTATAGGTAGCCAGTGCAGAATCCAGATCAGCATAATGTGCTCCCAGAGACCCGTCCCCGAAAGGAGCTGAGCCGCCACCTTCTGCATCAGATGCACATTCTGAACAGTCATCAAGGGCAGCCCCACGTAGAGCGCATTGCAGTAATCCAGCCTCGAGGTGATGAAAGCATGGATGACAGTGGTCAATCCAAGTTTCCGTCAAATACATGTGATGCGTTGGCTTCGGCCAGATGTCTCAATCTCCGACCTGGCCACTATCATACATGCTTTCATTACCTCGAGACTGGACTATTGTAATGTGCTCTACGTGGGGCTGCCCATGGTGACAGTCTGGAGACTGCAGCTGGTGCAGAATGTGGTGGCCCGCCTCCTTACGGGAACAGGTCACCAGGAGCACATTACACCGGTACTCCGTTCTCTGCACTGGCTGCCTATAGTCTTCCAGGCCCAATTCAAGGTGCTGGTTTTTACCTATAAAGCCCTAAATGACTTGGGTCCCATCTACCTGCGGGATCGCCTCACTCTCCATACCTTTGATCGGCCCCTGCGGTCAGCCGGGAGCACCCTTCTCAAGGTCCCCTGGGTATCCCGGGGGGCTACTATGGAAAGGTCATTCTCTGTGGCAGCCCTGAGGCTGTGGAAATCCCTCCAGGCAGAGACCCAGGTGGCCCCGTACCGTCCTTCCTTCAGACGTCAATGCAAGACCTGGCCATTCCACCAGGCTCTTGGCACAGGAGATGGGGAGTTATTATTTTTGGTGGGTGGCTTGGCTGGGATTTTTAAATGTATTTTATTGTTGTTTGTTTTTGACGTCCCTCTCCCCACTGTAGGGGGGGGCGGGAGGAGGCCGTGTTTTCCCTCTTTTGCTTTTGCCCCTTTGTGTTGTTCTTTTATTATGTATTTTATATATTAGATATTTTATATTTTAAGCCGCCCTGGGCTGCCTTTGGTAGGAGGGGCAGGGTAATAAGTTTTAAAAATAAATAAATAAATAAATGGCCATTTGGGGTTTGGAAACAAAAGGCATAGTTATTTGGCTTTCATTAATGACCTTCCTGCCCCACCCCCTGCACTGGCCACATCCGATAGAGTAAAACACAAGAACTGCAGGTTTTGATTCAGCTGTAAGGAGGCAGGTTAGTCCAGTGGTTGGGCTGCCAGTTGGAGAACGGGGTTCATTTCCAAGCTCTGAGCTGGGAGGCGTGGCTTCTGGGCCAGGCTTGGGATCCGGTAATTTTTAATTTTGTTTTATTTTACAAACCAAGCAGTGGAGGTGGGCGATTAGTGGCTACACTCTTGGACTTCTTGTTGCTGCCACGAATCTTGGGGTCCATCTCCCACCACCACCAGGCAGAAGAATGTTAAGAACTTCATCAAAGGTGATTTCATAGTGTTTCCTGTCCCCTACACACAAGTAGCCCATCTAAAGGACAATATGGTATAACAAGTTCATGATAAAGAAAAATTTTAAACATCTCCTAGGTTCACTATTAGCATAATAATTAACATGAAACGAAAAAACAATCATGTAGATTTCAGAGCTGCTTATTCATATCCTCATAAATTCATTTAAAAGTCAGGTTTATGTCTGATAGGCCTCAGGTCATGGAATATATTTTATTCAGACTTCAAAGATGGCAACCATGCTCTAAATTGATTCAGCCTAATAGCCTTTTTTGAGTGTTAAATAATCCCATCACACAAAATAGTGATTGTGTGGGATAACTTCCGAGTCACTAGCAATGATTTAAAGCAGGATAAATGACTAGACTAAAGAAAAAGATTTACTGCATATATTTTTGAAGTTATTACGTATAATGTTTGCTAAATGAGGACCTATTAAATCTCATGCCTAAAGCTTACTTTCATGCTACATTAACAAGCATTCATTAATCATGAACATAATGAAATATGACCTTTCACCACAAAAATGGTTAACTGAAGATGCACTAATTACGTTCCTTTCATTGGTAGCTGAAATACCAAAACAGATTCGTAACAAGGAAGAGTTTCAAAACCAATTTCTGTTTCCGTAGGCACAAGTTATAACATTAAGCAAGTGGGGCAAGCTTTCACTGTTGGTCACTGAGTGACTAACAATAAATGCATTATTTATGACTAAATTAAATATAGCTATAACTTTAAATGCATCATTCCTGTGGTATAAATAAGCCAGGAACCCTATATCACTCTTTTCATTCATGTGCTGCTACGTTTTTATACCATTAAAAACACCAATGGCTTCCTAATATTGAGAAATGACTGTTGCTGAGTGTAATCTATAGTCTGTTGTTCTGTTGCATTGTGCATTGTATACAGGCAATTCTTTTTGGCTTATGGCTGTAAATAAATATCTATCTATCTATACATGCAATTTAGTTCTGCTTTGCTGTAAATAATCTCCAATTAGGTTTAAATGTGTAAATGTTCAGTACAGTGAAAGATGATTTTACTGAAGATCTTATTTTACCATTTGGGGGAATGTTAGCTAGTAGAGATGGTTTAAAATGAGGATGCCCGATACTATTGTTGCACCCATAGCTGGAATTATAGGGATGGGAGAGACCTCTTCCCCACCAACTATCAAGGAGAATGTTGGGGAGTTCCTCTTCCCCCTTCATATTTAGAAGATGGACAGATTGCACCCCCTTTCCTTTTTATAATTACTCATATCACGTCCCTTTTTGCTGGAGTCACCCATGATGGCTGCTCCGTTCCCCCCCATCATAGAACAGTTCAGCTTCCATTCAACTTTGGTGCCTGTCCCTACCATTGTAACACCAAAGCTGTGCAATTCTATGATCCCGTCATCCAGGACTTTGTGATCAAAGCCATTCCAGAGGATAAATCACTCTGGTTGCTTGAACACTGTGTCCCTATCTCTGGGAGATACGATCTGCTGCCTGTGAGCTCCTAATGCAAGTAGCAACCGATGAGAGCAGTAAATCTGTGCTGGGAAGCCGAGGCAGTGGTTGTAGTGTTGATTTGGGGAAGGTAAGCGGCTGTTCCATGACTAGGGCTGCCCACTCTGCAACTCCCTTCCCCTGGAGCTTCACCAAAACCCATGTAGTTTCCAGAGGTAATGGAAGACCTTTCCCTTAGACCAGCTGCTTAGCAGGAGGAGGTAAATTCTTAGGGAATAAGCTTATAAGATATTATTTTTACATTGTATATTTATAATTTTGTTTTATATCTAATTTATGCTACTATTTCATTTTATATTTGTTTTGTGTGTTATTTTATTTATATCTATTTTATGTGTTGTTGGCTTCCCCGAGCCCTTGGTATAGGGCAGATTATAAATCTAAATAAATAAATAAATAATGGAAGGCAGGTGGCAGGGGTAGCTTGGTGGCTATATCAGGAAACCTATTGCTAAAATCTGCCACTGACTGTACCGGAGGACTAGAGGGTGGCAAATGTAACCCTGATATTTAAAAAGGAATCCGGAGGTGATCCTGGAAACTACAGACCGGTAAGCTTGACGTCTGTCGTGGGCAAAATGGTGGAAACTATCATTAAGAACAGAATCGCTGGGCATGTTGATAAACATGGCTTAATGGGGAAGAGTCAACATGGATTTAGCAAAGGCAAGTCATGCCTCACTAATCCGCTGGAATTCTTTGAGGGCATAAACAAGCATGTGGACAAGGGAGACCCAGTAGATATAGCGTACCTGGATTTCCAGAAAGCATTTGATAAGGTCCCACATAAAAGACTCTTCAGAAAATTAAAAAGTCATGGGATAGGAGGTAGTGTCTTACTATGAATCGATAACTGGTTAAAGGATAGGAAGCAAAGAGTATGACTGAGTGGTCAGTTTTCACAATGGAGAGATGTAAAAAGTGGTGTGCCCCAGGGATCTGTATTGGGAACAGTACTGTTTAATGTATTCATTCATGATCTGGAAAAGAGAGTTAAGAGTGAGGTGATCAAATTTGCAGATGACACCAAGTTATTCAAGGTAGTTAAAACACGAGTAGACTGTGAGGAACTGCAACAGGATCTTACGAGACTGGGTGTCTGGGCATCTAAATGGCAGATGAGATTTAATGTGGACAAGTGCAAAGTGATGCACATAGGGAGAAATAACCCAAACTATGAGTACACAATGCTGGGTACTAACGTAGGAGTTACCACTCAGGAAAAGGATCTGGGAGTGATTGGACAATACACTGAAATCCTCAGCCCAGCGTGCAGCAGCAGTCAGAAAAGCAAACAGAATGTTAGGAGTTATTCACAAAGGGGGAGAGAATAAAACTGAGGCTGTCACAATGCCTCTATACAAATCAATAGTGCAACCGCACCTGGAATATTGTGTGCAGTTCTGGTCGCCCCATCTAAAATAGCTGAACTAGAAAAGGTACAGAGAAGAGCAACAAAGTATAGAACGGTTTCCGTACAAAGAGAGGCTTGACAAACTGGCTCTCTTCAGCTTAGAGAAGACTGAGAGGGGACATGATAGAGGTTTATAAAAACTTGAGTGGTGTGGAACAGGTAGATAGCGAACGGTTACTTACCCTCTCAAATAGTACTAGAACTAGAGGAGACTCCATGAAACTAACTGCTGGCAGATTTAAAACAAATAAAAGGAAGTACTTTTTCACTCAATGCATAATTAACTTATGGAATTTGTTGCCAGAGGATGTTGTCAAGGGCAGTAGTATAGCTGGGTTTTAAAAAGGACTGGATAAGTTCTTAGAGAGTAGGTCCATTAATGGCTATTAACCAAGTAGCTTAAGGGATGAACTGCTTACTGTCAGGAGCTGGAAGCCCATTGTGACTGTTGGTTCTTCTCCCATGCGATCGAGATTGGCCACTGTCGGAGGACAGGATGCTGGGCTTGATTGACCATTGGTCTGACTCAGTATGGCACTACTGTTCTTAGGGAATCTAGCGAACAGGACACTGTATTGGGTGATACTTTTGGAAGGGTCCATTCCTCCACCCACCCCAAAGTTTGAATGACAGTTCCAGCATCAAATACTCAGTCCAACCACAAGCATTGTTAACCAATGTTTCACATCATTCCAAAAGAAGTGTTGCTTCCAGATGGCAAGGAAAACACACACTAGCAAAGCCTTCTCCTCAGGGTCCTACTTGGAATGATGGGTTTCACAATTATCCTGTGGCACCTCCCAATTCAAAGGTTGGTCTAAGATACTGAAAAATCAGGTCCGCCCTAAACCTTAGATTGCCCTTGGGTCTGAGATGACAACATCCCACCTGTCTCCATGACCAGTTCTGTTTTGTTATTTTAAGTCAAAAGGAACTCAAGCTGAATCGAGACATCAAGAGGGGTCACACCATGTGTAGAAGGGATTGCAATCCCAATCAGCACTTGCTTTACTTTGCATGTCTTTGGGTGTTTTCAGACGTGACGTTGGCCCAGTTTAATGTGCTTTAGCAGAGTTTAGCCCTGGGGCCACCGTCATGTTGAAAGGCACCTGCCAGATGTTTCCTTGGGCTGGATCCCGATCATGGTTGGGACTAGCCTGGGCCGTGACTCAGGCAAATCTCCAAGTCAGATCTTGGCTAGTCATCACCACGGTCAGGATTCGGCTGCTGGACCCTGAGTAAAACAGGCTTTCATGTCTGAAATCCCACTTTACTTGGACCCGCTCCAGAGTCCCAGTGGTTCCAGCAGCCGTCACTGGCCACCACAGCTGCCTGTCAGTCAGGGGGCAGGCTGATGCACACAGCATGGAGGTGGGGTCAGGCGCATGTCCGTGCATCTCCCTGCCTCTTCCCCAGCCCAGCCACCGTCATGTAAGTTTGGCAGGTAGGCTGGATCCCGACTAGAATGATGGCACCCACCACTGCCCGGATAAGTCCACGGTGGCGGTGGACACAAACATGTTTGAAAACACCCCTTGCTGCTGTCCGCAGGGAAATGTTTGGGGAATCCCCCACTTTAAGTGTTGCACAACTGTTTGTTGAATGTCATTTGTTTGGTGTTTAATTCCATACACAAAGTATTTTGTTTTTTTATGAAAGCCTTCTATTATTATGTTTCAAAAAACCCAAGTATGAGTCATTTTAACAATTGGCGGTAGAGTCGGTTCTTTCATTTTAGTAGCCATTAGGGCTGAGATCTATAAACCACTTATCCTCAAAAAGCTGCATTGAGCCCTTCTTTGTAAAGAATGCATTAGGACCACAACAAGTATCTGTTAATTGTAAGACATCATAGTCCTAGGTCACAATTCACAAACCACTCACTCTGGAGTTGGCTCAATGAAGCCCTGTGGCAAAGCACCCCCTCTCCATACCCATGACCACCATAACAGTAGTAACAAAAGAACTGCTTAATAAGATTTAGAGGTTTGTTTTTTATTGTCTAGGTTCACAGTGGTGTTTGGTCTTGGAACAATATTTTCTCTACAATTAGTTCGTAATTCTCATCTTTTCTTGAAGATTTTATATCATTTGTATGTATGTAAAAATTGTTTCCCTCCATAGCTCATCACCTTCTACAGACTCAAAGCCTAATTCAAATGCTACCAACCTTTACCAAATAATGGACTGATTGAGGAGTACTTGGGCACATGTACGTATATATTTTAAGAATGATACAGTCCTCTGAAACCGCTTTTATAAATGTCTTGCCTACTTAAGGTTGGGAGTCCATTAGGGCTGGGTGGCACAAACTTTTCTGTGCTTTTCTGGCCTTTCTGTGACTGAGAGGACAGTGCCTACAACATTGGGTAAAAACAGACATGTGGCCAGTGGAATTGCTCCCTTGGCTGCCCCAGGGTGGGAAATTGCACACAGCATGGCCCAGGTCAGGCTAGGGGACTGAACTGACATGCTCTCAGACAGGGAGCCATCTTGCTGGCTCCACAGCCAAGGTAGGGCTGGGAGCACAACAAATGGGCGGGTGGACAGCCCCGCTTGTGCAGTGCTCCCAGTGCCTCACCCCCACCATGACGGGCATCCATGACAGTCAATGAGACACAGATGGCCATTCTGGCCATGCAGGAACAGACTTGCTAGTCCGCTGTGGCCCCATTGGGTGGGTCTTAGCCCTCGTTGTAACCTCAGAGATTTTTTGAGGTTACAGCCTGGGCTAGCTGCCAACACGGCCCAGGCAATCCCAGGCCAACATCTGGCAGCACATGTATACACATGTTGCTGGGTCCCAGACCACAGCAGACCAAAATCATGTCGTGTTTTTACCCACTGTGAATATAACCATAGATCAATATTAAATAACCATGGTAATAATTTCCACCTGAAAGAACCACAAAATAGACAAAATGACAAACATACCCATCAAGTATAACCATAAGACAAGCTGCCCCCCCAAGGCTCACTCTTGCTATGGATAATTACTTAGGCAGCACGGAATCAGTTCTTAAACAGAAGTCCACTTGGAAAGCCTGTTTACCAATTCTGCTGCAGGAGCTGTTTCTGAAACTCATCCAAGCAATCTACAGAAATAGTCTATTGTGCCTGTACTTCCCACAAACCAGACTAGACATGTGTACTGGCTAAAGGGGATTGGCCATAAGTATATTTCAAAACCACTGAGCATACCCCGGGTCCATAGCAGCATAATGCAGGAAGGGAGTGAGGCTACCTCCAGCACCTCAACCTGGGTGCCTTGACCCTTCACTACTGGCCCTGGTAGAAGACCCCAAAGCCTATACCTCTTGCTGCATCGGACACCACCTGCAGGTCATCCTCAAGCCAGCGGACCTTGCTCCATAGCGACATCCCATTGTAGCTGTCCAGGAACTTAAGTTGCACAAGCAACACATCCCTAGTGTCCCTGGAAATCCTTATGCAATGAGGAGGTGCCAAGACACCCACTATGGCCCTACCCAACTGGGTGCAGAATGCCTGGCATGGGGTTATCATTCTGCAGGCAAAATTAAGGTGCCCCAGCAGAGATTGTGTGGCCTTTAGAGTTACCTTCCTAATGGCTACAAATTCCCTCAGAGCTATGCACAGTCCTGCCAATCTGTCAGGAGGGAGGCTGGATGTACACGCCACTGTAGAAGAAGAGGTGGCCACCTGCCCAGTGCCCCGCCTTCAAGGCGTATCTCACCTGGTCTTTTGGCCAGGTGGTGCCTCTCTTGCATTCACAATACGTGAACCTGATTTGGGGCAGGCAGGCACAAATCTGCCCTTCACTAAAGGTGGGTGTGTTCTTTTGTAGCAGCTCCAGTACGAGAAAGAAAAGATAGTTTGGCCTAGCACAAGGTATGTTTTTACATGATAGAAAGTAGTAGTAAACATGTGCTTTAGGCATGGCTGCAATTGGGCATGTGCAGCTGTAACCAGATAAGGGCAAAACAAGAGGTTTCTCACCACCACAGTTTCTTAAATGAGTTTGCCTTTGCTGGTCTGGAGCACTTGCAGCAAAACTGCTGAACTGCTAAGGAAAAATCAGTCTCCTTTATTGCAGCAGCTGAAGCAAAATAATTCTTTTTATGGATTCTGGGCCCAGTTTCCTTTCATCTCCCAAAAGCCCATTAGTTGTTTAACATTTCCCACGGGCAAGATCACCCTTCCTTTTTAAAAGTACATCTTCGCTTTCCCTGGTTAATCGAATAGGGGAACGGAGCAGACGCAGCTCAGGTGAGTGCCCCATCCAGTAGTCCCCTTCCCTTACCACAGTACTACAGGCCTCTTTGCGGGGGGGGGAGGACATTTGCCCAGCTTTGCCTCTCCACCTATCTCTCTCTGTCTCCCATGCACCAACTCCTCCCTTCTCTCTCTTTCTCCTGCAGGTCAGTGTGGACAGAGCCCCTTCTCACTGTAAACATGGTGAGTACCACACCTGACAGTCCAGCTGGGCATAGTTGGTCACCACATTGGTCTCGAGCAGAGACGCACACGTTTATCAATTTGTGGGGGCAAGAAAATATTCAGCTTCATTTCGGCAACTCCTACAGGAACACAGATGCCTTCCAGGAAATCGCTGAGGGTATGAGAACGCATGGATTCCATTGCACTGCTGAACAGTTGTGTGCTGTTTAAAAGAATTGCTTTTAAATCATTTACTTATTTATTTTTACAATTTATATGCTACCCCCTCCTGCCTCAGGCATCTTGGGGAGGCTCACAATATATTAAAACATTTAAAACATTAAAACATTAAAATAAACCATATTAACTTCAGTTAAAACAATATAAAACCCCATCCCCCCTACCCTAACCCAACCCACCTACCCCATCTCCATCGGGAAAGGCCTGGCGGAACAGCCAGGTCTTACATTGTCTGCAGAAAGAGGGGTGGCCAGCAGCCAAGCAGATCTCCAACAGGAGGGAGGTCCACAGCTGCAGCGCAGCCATGGAGGATGCCCTCCTCATAGTAGACACCCGGGAAACCCCAAGGAGGGTGCCCCCAGCCGACCGCAGGGGCCACTCCAGGACCCGGAGGATGAGGTGATCCTGCAGATAGGCAGGGTCCATGCCATTTAGGGCTTTAACGGTCGGCACCAACACCTTGAATTGAGCCTGGAAACCTACCGGCAGCCAGCGCAGAGAGCAAAGCACCGGTGTTATATGCTCATGTTGACCCGTCCCCATTAAGAGACGAGCCACCGCATTCTGCACCAGCTACAGTTTCTGAACCAATACCAAGGGTAACCCCAAGTAGAGCGTGTTGCAGTAATCCAGTCTTGAGGTAATAAAAGCATGGATGACCGTGGCCAGATCCGAGTCTGAGACATACGGCCTAAGCCAATACACCAGATGTAGCTGGCAAAATGCTCCTTTCACCACAGCCGTCTCCTGAGCATCCAGGTGCACCCTCAGACTCCGGACCTGAGAAACCGGGGAGGTGGACCCCATCAATGATGGGGGCCACCACCACCCCAGGTTTCCCCACAACCATCACCTCCATCTTGTCAAGATTTAGTCTCAGGCAGCTCGCCTTCATCCAATCCCCTACAGCAGACAAACACCGGGTAAGCACCGAGACTGCAGGGCCTGAGTTGGAGAAAAATGAAAGAGATAGCTGGATGTCATCAGCATATTGATGATAACTCACTCCATACTCCCTAACAAGCTCTTCCAAAGGCTGCATGTACATGCTGAACAGGAGAGGGGATAAGATGGAACCCTGTGGTACTCCACACATGAGGCCCCGGGGGGAAGATGAAAACTCCCCCAGCACCACACGCTGGATTCTCCTAGCCAGGAACAAGCGGAACCATTCAAGAACAATTCCGCCAATCCCTGCCCAGTACCGCAGCCAAGTCATCAACAACTCATGATCAACGGTATCAAATGCAGCCAAGATATCTAACAAGATCAACAGAGTCGAACGACCTCAGTCTAACTCACGGGAGAGGTCATTGGCCAAAGCCACAAGCGCAGTCTCTGTGCCATAACCCGGATGAAAGCCTGACTGCGATGGATCGAGAAAATTAATCCAGTTCAAATGTCCCTGAAGCTGCTGAGCCACCACCCGTTCAATAACCTTCCCTAAAAAGGGAAGATTAGAGACTGGCCGATAACTGGCAAGGACATCAATGTCCAAAGATGACTTCTTGAGCAGGGGCTGCACCATCACCTCCTTGAGACAGCCCGGCACCCTGCCCTCCCCAAGGGAGGCATTGACTATCCCCGCCAGCAACGGCCCCCATGTCTCCCGGCTAGCCTTAACTAGCTAGGANTCCCCGCCAGCAACGGTCCCCATGTCTCCCGGCTAGCCTTAACCAGCTAGGATGGGCATAGATCTAATTCATAATTGATAGCTCAAACAGTCCCAAGAGCATCCCCCGCACCTGAGGGCGACACCGTCCGAAACTCATCCCACAAAATAGGACCAGACAGGGCTTCCACTGCCTCAAAGCCATTCTCTACTAAAAGAGTTGCATCAAAATCATGGTGAATTTGAGCAATTTTATCTGCAAAAAAGTCCACAAACAAATCACAGCAAGCATTTGATGGTTCCACGTCCAGGCGGAGGGAGGCCGGACTAACCAGCCTCCTCACCACCTGGAACAGCTCAGCTGGGCAGGACTTAGCAGATGTGATGCAGGCAGCAAAGAAAACCTTCATTGCTGTCCGCACCGCTATGGCATAGGTACATAACCAGACTCTATGACGCAGCCGGTCCACTTCAATACACGAGTGACGCCACCGTCGCTCTAACCACCGCCCTTCCTGCTTCATCTGCCACAGCTCACACATATACCATGGGGAGCTGCACTGTCGGCATTTTGGGAGCGGATGCCTCCAAGCCACACAGTTGATGGCCTCCATCAGCCTGATATTCCACCTAGTCACGAGGTCATCAAGTGAGCAGCCATCAAGGTCAGAGGAGACATCCCCTACGGCTATCTGGAACCTTTCAGGTTCCATAACCCTTTGGGGATGAACCAACCTAACTGGTTCCAGGCCCTATCCATATCATGGCCTTGTTGATTTCACCCATTTCCGCTAGCGGACGGAGGCGGGCACCATTGTTATTGTTGCTCTGCAGAGTGGCCCCAGCACAGTGACAGTGGCCCGGACGATGTCTCACCCCCCTCCCCCGCTTGGGTGGGAGCAGGGCGGTGAAGATACTGACTGAGGGGTGGGGTCTCATACTTCTTGTGTGGGGAATTGTGTATGTGGAGGGGTAATATTTGGGTAGTGGTTGGGGCATGTGTGTGTGGGGGGGGGGTTAATGGCCTCCCTCTGGTGGCAGAAGAGGGAGGCTCAGGTGAGGTGTGGAGGGGAACCCTGGTGTGAGCAGGGGTGACCCTCCAGGCAGAAGGGTTGCCCGCCAGTGGGAGAGGCGGGCAGGGGAGTTTGGGGGTGGGGTCCTTCTCGCCAGCCTGTCGGGGCAGTCCATGGAGGGTGGGTGTCTAACGGGGTTCTCTGAGGATGGGAGGGCTTCGCAGCTATCGGGGTTGTTACGGGTCAGGGGAGATATGGTCCAAAGGGGAGATGTGTTCCATCAAAGAGGAGGGAGCGGTGCCTTGTGCCTGTTTCCCTCTCAATCCCCCACGTGGGTAGGTTGTGGGTCGAGGCCCAGGAGACCTCAGGCCTTGGTCTGGTGCTGCTAAACACAAGAACGGTTGTCAATAGGTCATCTACCATCCGGGAGATAATCCCGGAGTGGGACGCCGACCTCGTGGGTATTACAGAGACCTGGCTGGACAATGAATCGGGCCCTATTCTGGCTGACCTTGTTCCAGCTGGCTTCTCTGTGCAGCATCAGTCTCAGCTGTAGGGATGGGGGGTGGGTAGCTATTGTTATCAAGGATGCATGGTCTTTTAGGAGGTATCCGATGCAGGCTCCACCAAGTGTTGAGTGCCTCCATCTTGTGTTGGATTTGGCCAGGGGCAGATTACGGGTGCTGCTGGTGTACCGTGCACCCAATTGCCCGGCAGCATCCCTACATGCTCTTGCTGATCGGGTGTCAGATGTGATCCTCTGGACCCCTAGATAAGTAGTCCTGAGGAATTTCAACATCCACACTGACACCGATCTTGGAGGAGCGAGGCATGAGTTCATGGCCTCCATGGCAACCATGGGCATGTCCCAAATCATCTGTGGCCCCACACGTGAGGAGGGACATACACTGGATTTGGTTTTCTGGACCGGCCTTGAGGCGGGGGGTTAAGTTAGTAGGAGTCAGGGGGGTGGAGCCTTTGTCATGGTCTGGCCATTACCTCCTTAAGGTGTGCATCCTGGCGCATGTCAGCCCCCAACAGGGTGCAAGACCTATTAGATCTGTCCATCCCTGGAGACTTATGGACCTGGATTGGTTCTGGAATGCTCTGGGGGAGTTTCCCCTGGACCTTGACACCCGCTCTGTTGATGATCTTGTAGCCTTCTGGAACATCTTGCTGGCAGAGACCACTAACAGAGTGGCTCCCATGCGTCTGCTGCCCTCCTGAGTCTCATGCAGGTCTCCTTAGTTTACTGAGGGCCTGCGGTGTTTGAAACAGGAGAGCAGGCGGTTAGAGCGATGGTGGCACTAGAATCACGACGGGTATGATCGATCGCAGCATAAGAGCAGTTTAAAGGCCTATGCTGTGGCCGTGCAGGCAGCAAAGAAGCAGTTCTTTTCTGCCCTCATTGCATCTGCAAAGTCACATCCAGCTGAGCTTTTCTGGGTGGTGAAAGGCTTGGTCAGTCCTGCCTGCCTCCACCTGGACCAATCCAGTGACTGCTGTGACCAGTTTATTGAGTACTTTGTAGGTAAGATCGCTCACATCCACCACGATTTTGGTACCACAGATATTGCAGAGGATCATCTTGGGGCTATGGATGCCCCGTCCTGTCCTGTTTTGTGGGATCGGTTTCAGATGGTGTCGCCTGCCGATGTGGAGTCCTTGTTGGGATCTGTTCGTGCCACTACTTGTGAGCAAGATCCATGCCCGTCCTGGCTGGTGAAAGCCAGCCAGGAGACGTTACGGCCGTTGTTGGCTGGGGTGGTTGGTGCCTCCCTTCGGGAGGGCAGGGTGCCTGACTGCCTAAAAGAGGCTGTGGTTAGACCCCTGCTCAAGAAACCATCTCTTGACGCTGATGCTCCTGCCAGTTATCGGCCGGTCTCTAATCTTCCCTTTTTAGGGAAGATTATTGAACGGGCTGTGGCACGACAGCTCCAGGAGCATCTGGACCACATCGGTTTCCTTGATCCCTCCCAGTCTGGGTTTCGGCCTGGGTATGGTACGGAGACGGCATTGGTGGCCTTGGTTGACGATCTCCGTCTGGCGTTGGACCAGGGTCGTCAGACCTTACTGGTCCTGCTAGACCTTTCGGCTGCATTCGACACAGTCGATCATGAGGTGTTGGTGACTCGCCTGCGGGACCGTGCTGGAATTGGCGGAACGGTCTTGGACTGGTTTCGTTCATTCCTGGCCGGGAGAACTCACCGGGTGGTCTTGGGGGAGTGTACGTCTTCCCCCCGGGACCTCACGTGTGGAGTCCCGCAGGGTGCCATTCTGTCCCCCCTCTTGTTTAACATCTATATGCAGCCGTTAGGGGAGATCGTGAGGGGGTTTCAGGGCATGCAGTGTCATCAGTATGCTGATGACACTCAGCTCTACCTCTCCTTTTCCATCGACCCAGGCCATGCAGTCTCCTTATTTTCCCAGTGCCTGTCAGCTGTGGGGGCTTGGATGAGGTTGACCCATCTGCAATTGAATCCTGACAAGACGGAGGTGATGTTGGTGGGCGAGGGCTTGGGGGGCCTGGGGGTGGTCGAATTTTCACTTGTTTGGGAGGGGGTTGCCCTCCCATGGTATCTCAGGTGTGGAGTCTGGGTGTGCTCCTCAATTCATGGCTCAGCCTGGAATCTCAGGTTGTAGCTGCGGCGGGGAATACATTTTGGCAGTTACATCTTGTCCAGAGGCTTCGGCCTTATCTTTCAGAGTCCAACCTCGTCACTGTCACGTTGCAAAGGTCTAGGCAGTTGGGGGATGGGGGGGCATCAACCCCTCTTGTCCTGTCCTATTCCATCCCTCTCCCTCCCCCAACAGGCACTGTCATCCATGCCTTCATCATCTCGAGGCTGGATTACTGCAATGTGCTCTACGTGAGGCTGCCCGAGAAGCTGGTCCAGAGGCTGCACCTGGTGCAGAATGCTGCGGCCCGCCTCCTTATGGGGGCGGGCCTCAGGGAGCACATGACACGTGTGCTCCAGGCTCTGCACTGGCTGCCTATAAAGCACTGGGCCAGGTTCAAGGTGTTGGCTTTAACCTTTAAAGCTCTTCACGGCCTGGGCCTGCCTCACTCCCCATGTGCCCGTGTGACCCTTGAGATCGTCCGTGGGAGCCTTTTTGGAGGTTCCCCTGGCGAGGTGGGTGGTCACCGATGCTAGATCTTTTTCGGTGGCCACCCCTGTGCTGTGGAATTCACTCCCAGAGGAGGCTCGGCTGGTCCCCACTCTCCTGTTATTTCAGCATTTATGTAAGACCTGGTTGTTCCGCTAGGCCTTTGGCGAGGGGGAGGGTGGGCTGGGGCGGGGGGTTCTTTTCCCTTCATATTTATAGATTTTTAATTGTTTTAAATTGTTTTATTGTTTTATATTGTTTTCCGCCGCCCCGGGCTGCCCTGTGGACAGGAGGGGTGGGATAAAAATTTTATATAATTTTATATAAAATAAACTTACTGAATACCTGCATCCTGTAGTCCATTATTCGTAGAAAGACTCTTATTTTTAGATGTCTATGTCTTTGTGTCTTGATTAGACTGTAAGCTCCATGGAGCAGGGAGTTATGTTATGTTTACAGCGCTCCGTACTACTAGTAGTGCTATAGAAATTATTAGTAGTAGTAGTAGTGCAAAGGCCAAGCTTCCGAGAGGTGAATACAAGAAAATCAAACTACATAACAACAAATTCGACAACAGCAAAAAAGACTGGGAATTCGAGAAATGCTTGGATAAAATCCTGAACCTAAGGGAGCAGCTTGTATGTCCATATGTTTGTGGGAACAAAGTGTTATGTCATGGTGGCCAACAAATGGATGAGGACGATCCAACCGAGGACACACTGGAGGATGAGGACGATGAGCAGTAGGGATGGGTGAACAGAACCGAGTTCAGAAATTCGGTTCAGTTCGGTTGACCCAACTGGTCGAGTTCAGTCCAAACTCCGAACTTCCGAACCACGTTCACTCATCCCTAATGAGCAGATGGAAGGAAGATCAAGCCAGGCATGATCTTCACAAAACTTACTGTCTGAGTCAATGATGATGAGACTCAGGGATCATTCAAAGACATCTCTAAAGGGGAACAAAAATCATAGCAGAAGGTGGCAGCAAAGGAATTCAGCAGCTGAGAAACTAAGTGCCATTGGATTTTTTCAGTCTTCCATGTTAGATTAAACCCCTATTAACCATATACACAGTGATCCTGGATTTAGTTGTGTCCGTGTAAACAGGAACCCAGGATTAAAAATCCAGGATTTTTAAAAACGGGTTAGTGTCCATGTAAAGAACAGCTACTGAGGCTTGAAAATCCACATTCCTTTAGTACATTCCTGTTAATCTTCTAATGTGGGCATTTGAGATATTGTTCCCCTCTCTCAAAGAACCCAATGACAATCTCCTTTGGTGCTAATTTATATGATGGTAAAATTACTGTCCAATATCTGAGCAACCATCAGTCTCTTTGGTGCCCATATCCACCCCAAATGAATTATGCCTTAACTCAGAGACATAACCTTGTTACGGACGAAGCCCACATTGAAATATTATTATTAGCTTATACATTTCAGCTTTCCAAAATTGAGCCACATTTGGTTTAACACTTGGGGAACTATGTCTGAAAGCATTAGAAAGTTTATGATTTTATTAATCTGTACCTAAAAAAAAAAACCAAAACAAAACTAGTGCAGCAAATTTCTTTGGAAAACACTGTGGCTTTGTCTGGCTTGGTAATAGTAAGCCCAGTTGCAATGGCATAATTAGAAGCTGCTGGATTAGAAAAGTCTAATTTTCAGAATGCAGAGGAGAAACCTTTACTATTGTAGATAAAATACAATAGTATAATAAAATGTGAGGGTCAGAACTAGTGCTGGAGACAGTTAGGCTTTCCCAGCTGCATGCATGACAGTTTCCAATCCCATTGTGTATTTGAGAGACATGCACCTGCTCATCTTGGATAAAATGGGATGTCTGTACACAAGCCCATAAAATGTTATGGTAGCAGCACTTAGGGTATTAATTGTATAGACATTTTGCCAGCATTTGATATTGAATTATCACAGAGCAACTCAATTATTCATGCCCATTTAACAACCCTGTGGAGACAAGACATCAGTCAGGCCACTTCATCTTCACTGATGCTGATCTACTATTGCCCAAATGGTTGCCCTAGGTTTGCAGATTCTGGGCAGGGGCAAATTTTGCTGCTTTTACCAGTGTTGGGCAGTTAGTCGGATGCATGGTCCAGAAACAAGTACCTTTGAGATTTGTTCCTTCTTCCAGAATATTTTAGCTCCCTTTTGAGAGTCTGATTATTTTTACTTGATAATACATTTTTCCTTTCTTCTCTAGAGGGCCTGACACATCTTCCTGAACACTCTTCCATGGGAGTTTACAATTTTTTTAGCCTTTGGGCAGCCTAATTCAATATCCCAGGCTCTTCCTTCACTTTTATCAGCTGTTATTGTCATCCAAGTGAAGTTCATAACGTCAGAACTGGGAAAACAGTAAAGGTTACAGGCAGGAACGTCACAAGGATTTTTGCCTCCCTAGGCAGCCCAGGCTCCTCCCACCTCTTCCACCCTCACCATCCTATCATGGAGGTGGGGGCAGTTGCAGTTTTTGCTGCCCAAGGTGGTTACCTGGTAGTGCCAGCCCTGGTTACAGGATAACAAACGTGGGGCAGATTAAGCTCTGCAGATTTCATGACACCTGGGGAATCTCCCTGCATCAGGGGAATCCCTAGTTGTCCTAAGCTGTCCTCTTAGGTCAAATGTTTGCAAGATATCAGGTCATGGGTAGTCTTGGCAGGATCAGAACCACAGCAAAGTCAGGGCAGGATTGGCGCCAGGGCAGGGAACCAAGAAACAAGTCAAGAGAAACAAACCAAGACGCATCACCAAGAAACAAATCAGGAGGTTAGAGCCGATTTATATGTCTGTGGAATAGTCAAGACCCCATTTTAAGTACAGGGTCAGGGTACAGCAGGCAGGGCATGACAAAGATAGGAGCAGAGAAGTCACAGGGCTTAGGTGCAGCAGGAAGCAGATAGTCAGGGCTTGGGAACAAGTTGGCAAAGCTCAAGAACCAGCACACAGCTGAGAGAAGAACTTGAGAATTACTCTACCCAAATTCCTATTCCTGTGGAGCTCCTGTGTACTACTACTTAGCATTTCTATAGCGCTACTAGGCATATGCAGCGCTTTACAGTCACAGATTTTTAGAAAGAGGTCCCTACCCAGTGGGCATGGGTGAGGAGAACACAGGGACAGACACACACGTATTTCCATTTTACAGATGGGGAACTGAGGCTGAAAGTTGCCCAAGACCACCCAGTCAGTTCATGGCTAGGGTAGGATTTGAAACCTGGCTTCGCAGGCCCAGGTCCAGCACCTTATCTACTACACCACCCTGGCTCTCTAGGCTGAGAGGTTGCGAGTTGCCCAAGGTCACCCAGTGAGTTCATGGCAAGAGCACAATTTGAACCCTGGCTTCCCAGGTCCAAGTCCAGCACCTTCTCCACTACACCACCCTGGCTCTCATGCCAAAGAGAGACCAATCACAGCTCGGCAAGGGATGTGGCATGTGCTGTTGTGGGAAGTTCATCCCAAGCACCACGCCAAGCTGGCAGTCAGAGCCCTGTACTAGTCGTGGCAAAGTAGACTGGGCTGAGTTGGGGACCCTGCAGTCCCTATGCTCTCTCACCTCTTTGTGTTGCAGGAACAGAGGAAATGAAACTGGGGAGCAAGACCTGGGCTATTTGCCAGGGGGGTGCAGAAGGCACATCATTCATTTTTGTTTCCAACAACCCATTTGTTTTCCAGAGGGAGTTGTAAAGGGCTCTGCCAATTCAGGTTTTTTTCCATTTTATTTTATTAAAAATCATTTTAAAAAAATCACTGCGCATGTCATTCTGCACAGGTGCAGTCCTTTCCCAAAATGGCACTGACCTTGCCAGCGCCATTTTGGAAAAGGGCACGTATGCACAGAACTACCCCAGTGGCCATTTTGCACTTGTGCAGTGATTTTTTAATTTTTTGATGATGATGATGATGATGATGATTTTAATAAAATAAAACAAAAAATAAAAATGAAAACGAATTAAAACAAATGTTGTTTGCTTATTTGTTTTCATTGCCTTAGTTATGAAAATGAATGGGGTTCTATTTGCTTTTGGAATTAAACAATATGAATTTGTACACACACATACACCATTTACTATCCCACTTTATTTCCAAAGGAGCAAACTTGGTTTCTCATATAGTACTAGTTCACTGAGTTGTGTAGCCACTGTACATCCAGTGTATTTCCCAGGCTGGCAGGTTCATTAGATTTAGTTTGCTCTTGTTGTTGCTTTAATAATATTTCAGGCGCTCCGTAGTGATGGATGCTACAGAAAACAGAAAGATGGATAGTTGTTTTTTTCTTTGCAGAGCAGAATGTCTTTTATTTTCAGTTCATTTATGCTCCATATCAGATGCTTGAGCCTTAGTTCAAGGCCCCTGTTGCATCCTGAAGAATTGTTATTTCATATGCAACGTTTTGCTTTCCCCTCATATATTTTTATGTCTTGAAAATATTCCCATTGCTGTACATGGAGCTTTGAGTTCAAACCATCTGTGCAAAGCACAGCAAGTACAAGGGAGCTTCAGACTTCGGTGCCTTGAGTTGACAGATACAGACCAGACAGGAGGTAAAATTCTTTCTTCAGTTGTGCCAGTCCAACCTGTTGATTTATAATGCACTGACAAGTTTGTCCAGCTCTGCTTTAGCTTTCTACAATATTTCTAGCTTTCAAAAAAGTTCTTTCCAGTAGGTTTGGTAATACAAAAGACTAAACTGTATAAATTAATTATGCACTTTATAATCTTTTCAAAAGCTAGATTCTGTGCATTTTTTAACTCAGGGAAGCTTTGGGAGACTCCAGCTCAACTGTAATCCTCTTTGTTAACCCTAATCTATGCCCAATTAGAAGGCTCATTGGAAACAAGAGGCTGTAACAAGAAACCCTGGCTTGCAGAGCATAAAAATGAAAACCAAGTCATTAATTTTTATGAAGTAAAGGGTTGTAGGGAATACCAACTATTGCAAGCCCAGTAGGAGATGCTCCAGCGGGCTTGCAATAGTTGGTATTCAGAGGGGGGCAGAAATCAGAAAATGTCTAACAACTTGCAAGTTGTTAGAGATATCCCTGGATGATAAGATATCTGATTATACGATTGCTGATAGTCACCTACATTGGTGTTGAAGCAGGGGCGTAGCAAGGTTGAGAAGGGCCCGGGTTCAAGCCTTAGTTATGGGCCCCTAATGTGCGCACATGCTTTGCTCCAAAAACCTGAAGTGGGTGGAGCTTAAGGAAGGGGTGGGGCTTAAGGGAGAGGGAGGGGCCTGCCCGTCCCTGGCGTCCATCTAAGCGCTGCATGGAACCTTATGGCTGGCAGAGCTCTAGGGAGGGGCTTGTACACTGTAGGTGGAGCCTCCAAAAATCCAGTAACAAAGAGTTTTCAGCATTAAGATGTGATGGGCAGAACATTCATTTACACTGGGGAACTCCTTTCTGCTGAGTACAACCCTGCCACTTGGAGACAGAGATTTTCCTACTAGCATCGCATCCAGTAAGTGGATGGGACTCCAGTAGGACAACTCTCTTGGTGAAAACAGACATGATGCTAACCAGACTTTAACCACACTTGGTGGTCATTTATGCATGTTGCAGGGCTGTATAGGGCACCAATACAGCCCTGCAACATGCATAAATGAGTCACCACCAAGTGTGGTTAAAGTGTGGTTAGCGTCATGTCTGTTTTCACCCTCTCTCTCTCTCTCCATCAGTGGTAGTGCCATAGCAGGATTAAAAAATCCTATTCACATATTTAAGACAGGTAATACCAGACAACCTTAAAAGGGACAAGCACAANGGTCCTTGGACCCCGGTATTAGAGGTGAGGTGGGTGGGGCTGACTTCCTCGCTGCTAGCCGCCGAATGGTTCTCCCAGCACAGGGAGCGTGTGAACCAGCCCCGCCTAGAACGGGCGGGCTCACGTTGGGGCTGCATGCTGCTCTCGCACGCCCCCTTTTCAATCTGCCCGGTGATTGGGCTCCCGCTGTTGAGCTCCCTAGAGGTCTCGCCAGGCGCGGCTCTCTTCCCTCCCGTGCCACATGCTTCCAGAAAGGGGGGGGGGGCTGGACAAATGCCCCGTCGCCGCCATCTCAGCGGCAAAGGGAACTCCTGAATGCACCATGCAGTTTTATTTGACTTGTTCCATGCAAAGTATTGTGTTCCCATTTCCCGTGTGTTACCCATTAGTAACAACAAGTAGATTTTATTCAATACACCATATAGATTCCAGTTAGGCAGGATCTCCCCCTCCCTCCTGTTATAATTCATGTAGGTCTCAGCTCATTTCATGACAGCCTACAAAATCACCTTATTTACTTTTCCTTCTGTCAGTTCGACTGCTGTGGCTGGACTTTAGAAGACAAGGGAAAATAAAAGAAAATGGTTACCTTGTAGTCCAATCAAGCAGTACTGAGAGGCAGATTATGACATATACCAAAATGACACAGCGGGGGCTAAGTGTCATGTTGTTGTGATCTGCAAATAATTGTTATTACCACAGACGAGTGTTTCTCAGAGCGACAGGCACAGATGCTGTTCACTCCCTCCCAGATCAGTGGAAAAGTTTTTCACTCCCTTTTGTTAACTTGTAGAAACCTTGATCTTCTGAGCACACATTTGGAAAGTGACATTTATGCCTTTGGGCTTTCCTGAAGTATCAGCAGACAAGCATGTGGCATGCACATGCGTGGGGAAATCTGTTCTTCACACTACTTACTTTCATATTCTCATAGAGCTCTCAGGAACTGTATTCAATAAAGGATATTTCTGAACCAAAAGCAATAGCATGATGGATGTTGTTGTAACAAGGTGTGAAAGCTTTTCCAGTGATATCCCCTGTCCCAGTCATACTCCTATAGAAAAACCTCATTAAGGGTGCAATACTCTGCCACTGAAACCAATTCCAATTAACTTTAATGGTGGAGGACTGCACCCTGAATGTTGCAGAGATAGAATGGAATTGAGATCAGAGGAGCCAGACAATTTCCTGATGCCTA
>QEPC01001500.1:1808500-1826160 GCA_003113815.1 Sphenodon punctatus
TGACCTGCCCCCCCTCACCCCCTGGGTGCCTCAGTGACTGTGCGCATGTGGGGCCACTGGACAACACCTCCCTGCTTCCTTCGGGGGAGGAGGGATGCTTGTGCTGCATGCCAGTTCCAGCTCGCCTCCATGCCCGGCCGTGCCTTTGCATCAGCGCGTGGGATCCCTGCCATCTGGACCTGCCTCGGACCGCTCCGGTGCTTTCCCCGGCTCGGTTGCCCTCCCACTGTGATTGTGCTCTGTCCCTGTGGGGGCCTCTGTGACTTGGGGTGTCTGTGTTGCTGTTGGCTGTCAGTGGGGTTGTGGGTGCCTGTCACTGAGTCTTGGTCTGATCCCGGCCCAGTCCCCTCCGCTTCTTTGGCCCTGGGCTCCCCCCTCCCCCCAGGCGTGGTGCTGTGTGTTGGCCTTTCCGTTGTGCTCCCTCCTTCCTTCCTTTCCCGGTAGGGTGTATTTGCACCCAGGCATGTGTTTGTGTTTTGTGTTCTGCTTTGTCCGCGGCTTTTCTGTGCCTGTGCCACCACAGCCGCTCTTCTCTCTCTCCCCCACCCCCATTTCCCTTGTGTAGGTGTTGCCCTTTGGCGCTTTTGGTTTCATTTGCCCTCAGTCGGCCTTGTCTGCCTCCCGCCCCGGTGTCTTCTGAATGTTCCGACCACGGTCCGGAATCGGCATAACGTCTGTTGCGCTGCCCCGGGCCATAGTCCATCCATCTGTTTCCTTGCCGTGGTCCCACTCCCGTCACGTCTGTTTGGGGCTTTCCTGGACCATGGGAGGGGGTTGGCCGGCTCACCACAGTTGGGAATCCACTATGGTGACCTGGGAGCATGTAACATCTGAAATTACCCTTAGACATCTAACTCCCTTGAAATTCAACCGAGTTTTTGGTGCTGACATGCCATTTGGGCATTTGAAAATTCAGCAGGCATGAGGTAAAGATTTGACTAAGCAAATAACTCACCATCATTTACTTTGGATAAAATGTTAAAGAGACCAGGTTCCATTGTAATCCAATGGGTAGTATGCTAACCTCATTGCCACTGGGAGAGGAAAGAGGTTTGAGTTTCAATCCTGGTTTCACTGGGCCATAAACACGTTGCTGTCTCTTTCTGTTCCCCAAATCTATAATGTGAGGCACACCACAACTCTTGTTTACTGGTTGGTGTAGTTTAGATCCCCAGTGTTTACATTATCCTGCTGACGCTGAATCTGGGGACAAGGCAAGGTCAATCCACCTAGGCACTGAACAGATCTACCATTACCAACAAACAATTCTTTTTGCCTGTTTATTTCATTTCACATGCCTTGTCCCTTCTCCACCTACAAAACCACACATTTTGGAGAATAGGCTAAAAATGAAAAGTATTCTGGATTGACATGCGTGTCCTTAGTAAATGCTCCTTCACTCATTGGAACAGAATGAATGGAAAAAGTTGCAGGACATCTTAAGGATAATTTATGGACTCTCTGGAACTTTTTACTTCAATAAACTTTCTGGTTATTGAAACTGAGGAAAGATAACTGCCTGGCTCAGTGATAAATATATTTGATGACAACGTGTGGGAGAAATGTGTCAGTTTGTTAGTATCATATTCAGCCAAGTGGACAACCTATAAGAACCGAAACACCATTTGAAAGAAGATATCTTCAGGCTGGATCCATTCAATATTACGTTTTTCAGCAGAAAACAAATTTCTTTTTTCCTACTGTCTCCAGAGAGTATATCGACAAATTTAGCCATTTAAATTAAACAACACAAAGGAAATTGTCAATTTGCATCCAAAACATCTCACCAGGTAAAAAAGCCTGACGTATTTGCTGGTAACTGTTCATGAGGGATGGCTATTGTGTAAACACACAGCAACACAACTGCCTGCTTTCCAGCCTCCTTAGCTGTTAGATGCTTGTAAAGGTAGCTCTCTTGATGCAGCTAGACACTGCCTACCGGGATTGGGGGGGAGGGGGCGAGAGCGGGGGGACACAGGGAGAAGCTTGAAGCTAAATACCATATGAGTAAAAAGATATAAGTACCACAAGATCATGAAAAGTTGACAAACTAGCTGTGACTTTTAACACTCGGTTTCCATTTCCTACAGATACTTTAGTTTTGACATCTCTGCATTCACCATTCAGCACCTTCAGGATGTGATCTGAGGAACAGTTTGCACAGAATGCTAACTGAAAGACATGCTTCTCATATCTGGGGAAGTTGCAGCTTATAAACACAGTGCACAGAGCAGAAGGCTCGATCCTCTTGGATATTAAGTGCTTCCAACTCCCACTGGAGGCACAAATACCTTCCAGAATCAGGCGTCATATTTGCTATGCGTAGTGAGATAAGAAATCAAATCTTCAGCCACAGACAGAAAAAAAACAGACTGTAATCAGGTAAACAAAAAAGATTTTACAGGTGAGAAAATATATTAACATTATTGAAAAAAAATAGTTACACCCTCCCACCTAAAACAGCCAAGCAAGTTTGTGTGTCCGCTGATCTAATGACTTCTAAGGACTAATTTCTGTCATCAGATACATGTGCATACTTTGACACAGGATACTACTTAGGGCACTTTTGCACGTTACATGGGAGGGGGAAAACTTGCACGATTGCGGGAGAATGCACTAGTCTGCTTTTATGCCACAAGAACACTCCCGCATGACAGGGTCCCCAAATGTAGCTCTTACAAGGACGGGTGTTCTCATGGCATAAAAGCAAAATAGCTCATTCTCATGTGCACTAATTCCCAAGATAACAGAACAGCGATTACAAAAGGTTCCCCTCTTCCTATGTAACATGTGAAAGTGCCCTTGGTCTTCTAAAAGTCAGTTCGAAATAAGCATACATATCTGGTCACAGAAATAGTATAGAATTATCATTTATATAGCACTGAACAACAGTCATGATTGCAGGTGTGTGCACTTAAGTTGCTATGGGAGGAGGAAGGAAGGCATATCAGTGAGTAGTCTGCATGAGTGAGGAGCTAGGGAAAGTATGTCAAAAGTAGTACATTTTAAAGAGAGTTTTGATGGTCAGGAATGAGGGAGTAGAGTGAATGTACTGGGAGAAGAAGTTCTAGGCATAGGGGGACTGCATGATAGAAGGGGCAATGGCAGCTCAGAGAACAGGAGACTCCAGGGTTGGTGAAGGTGGCGTCAAAGGAGGAGTAAAGTGGGAAATGAGGGCTGAAAGATAGGGAGGCGCAAGCCATGAAGCACCTTAAAAGATGTTTCTGCTAGATGGAGCCACTGGAAGGAGCAGAAAAGGGGCTGAACATGATCAAAGCGACAGGCAAGGTGGATGCCCTTGGCAGTGGCATATTCAACAGAAGCGAGGGGGTCACGGTGAGAGTGGGGAAGTCCAGTAAGGAAGAGGCGGCTGTAATAACCAAGGTGGGAAATGACACTGATTTTGATTTAACAGCAGTTTTTTTAAAAAAAGGGGGGGGGCGGTTCTCACATAGGCAGTATACTAGGCATTAAGGATGAAATCTTGACTCCAAAGTCATCAATGGGAGTTTTGTAATTAATTTCCAAGTGAGTCAGGAATTTATCCTAAGAGGTCTGCTGCGCAAAAACTCATTTTGATTTAACTTCTTTTCATCAACTGTTTCCATAATACCCCATTCAGGAAAGGAGCTGGAGACCAACTGTTTTCAAAAAAGACATGAACCTCAGTGGCATGAATGTGTTTAAAGTAAAGCACCCGTGTGCTTGACCCTTGTGACTCATTAAACCAGTATAGGTAGAGCATTTCTGTGGCCTACAGTATATGAGACAATGATGTGGCCAGTATGGATGGGACTTTCAGTTGCAGATTAAACTATAACGGCCTGAAAAAAGGCCATCATGCTTTAATCCAAAGCAGGGTATAAGTTAATAGGCTCCCTTGCCGCTGCGCATTACCGAGCTCCCTGCTCCAACATGTACATGTGCAAAATGGCCACTAGGGCTGTTTTCTACATGTGCAAAATGGGTCCCACCCTTAACCGAATAGGCAGTGATGTCATTTTGGTCACCACTGTTTTGGTGCGTGGCAGCGCACTGTAGCCAAGGGAGCCTGCCGGGACATGCCCCCACCCCACCTCCCCACGGCAGCAGCGGGCCAGCCGAGCTACAATCAAGCCCTCCAAGGCCAGTAATATTACATGCCAGGCCTGGGATGTGTGGATGTGGGGGGAAGGTTTAAAGTTTTCCATGGATTTAAATATGGAACAGAAATATGGATCCGTAATTAAATCCGTAAAAATCCTTAAACCGAAACCAGGGGGGGAATTAACCCATAATTTTCCCCAATGTCCCACCCTAGTGGCCAGCCCCATGTACAACCACTTTTGATTTTCCGTAACTCAACTGGTCAGGTACCCTTCCATAGCTGGGTAAGCTGGAGGCAGCCATCCAAAAGGACGCGACTCCACAATCTTCAGTGATAGCACTGAGTTCCTTATTCACTCAGCCATTGCATCTCTTCATTGCTGAATTGGGGCCTTAAATGTTGTTTTTCCAGATACAGTTATTTACACTACAGAACCACAGAGGTCAAAACTCTTTCATAAAGAAGGATTTAGGATCAAAGTCTGTTTTCAGTTCTGTTGGCTTGACAGTACAGTAACTTTGTCTGTCACTATAACGTTATCCTAATATAAACATAAGCCACGCCAAGCCCATGTATTCTACAGTATCACAGCCAGACAAGCCGCAGGTGCATCAAAAAGGGAAAAATACTGTTTTGAGACTGGGGCTCTGAAGAGTCAATAATCTGCTAAAGCAAAAGGAAAGAGTACTTCATAAAGAAGCCATGCCCAGTTCTGCTCCTAGCTCCCAATAAGTCATGCCCTAAGCAAACAGCCACCTGTGAACCTCCCCTTGGGTTATATGCTTACCAGTGTCTTCTGTTGTTCGGATGTATACTGTTTGCTGTAGCACTACCTAGGCACACAGTCACAAGCAAATACCCCATTGTGCTAGGCACCATACTGACTTAGCAATTCAGTTATACATATTCCATCCTCTCTAGGCTAGGAGCATAAGGGATCATTTTACCTCTGATCAGTCTATTAGTCCAGTTGGTCAGAGGATGAGCCCTCTGTAGGAACTAAAAATGAACAACAGGGAATTGATTAATTATGCTTTGTCGTGCACTTCCCTAAAGCAACTGATGTTGGCCACTGTCAGAGACAGGATGCTGGGCTAGATGAACCATTGGCCGGATCCAGTTTGGCACTTCTTATGTTCTAATAAAGAGAAGCAAGTGTAGCCTAGTCGATAATGCCTTGGAAACCAGAGTTCAAATTCCATCTTAGCCATGAATTCACTGGGTGGCCCTGGGCAAGCATCACTATCTCTCAGCTGCAGTTTACCATCTGTAAAATGGGAATAATAATACCTAGCATGGTTGTTGTGAGGCTGGACTAGATAAGGACTGTAATGCTCTTTGAACACTGAAAGCACTATGCAAATGATAAACATCAACAATAAACACACAGGTAAAGATTATGGCCCTATGAATTCACTGTGTTAAATGCATCCCCCCCTCCATTTCAAAGCCCTCCAGAGAGGAAGAGTTCCAGACCCTTTCAGGTGGAGATTACAAACCTGGTTAGCACATCATTTCCACCCTCTTGTTTTCAAAAGCTATTCAGTGAAACGAGAGGCAGCAGCTATGTTGAATAGCTGATATTTGCGAGTGTAGAAATTCTATAAAAGAGTCAAGAAGAATGAAGCATGCAACAACACTGCAAAAGTGCACACTCCGGAAAATAACTCTCCTAGGAAAATAACGCTCTAAAGCCTGAAACTGGATATCAGACAATCTTTACTAATTTCATTTTCACCTGAGACTCTGAAGAGACTGGGAACTTCTGACTCATTTGAAATTCAGGGGAGAAAAAGATTTCCAGATGGTTTCAGTCTATTCAGTCAGAAACCTCTCACTATTTTTACACTCTGGATGTCAGCGAATGCATTTCTAAATGCTTCATTAGCTCCACCTTTCCATAATAAACTGGGATCATCAAAAAGGAGGAAACTATTTGTTTCCTGGATTTGGAGTGCGGTGGTGATTATAAACCATTATGCAGATATAAAATCCTGAGTTTCCTTCTTTGGTGACACCAAGCCAGATCCATTGCTGTACAGGTGCATGGAAAGAATAGTAATAAATCATCATCATCATTTTTAATATAATGCTCTCCCCTCGCCTCTCTACCCCCCCCCCCCCCCCCCCACTGAATGGTGCTTGGGGCAATTCAAAAACAAGGGTAACAGTTTGTGCCACCAGTATTCAGCACCTACAGAAGTATTTATGGAGCCTATATTTCACCCTGGCTGCAGGAGTACAGCTAGGGCAAAGAACGCCCCATCAAGATTTCTCTTCCCTCTCATCGTCTGACCTAGTTTTGCCAAACCCTGGCTATCTAGGGTGCTCTTATAAGCCCCCCTTCGTGGAGGTTACGATTGTGCTGTAGCCATTTGCTACAGCCCTATTGGCGCACGTGAGACCAGTAATTATACAAGTAATTATATCAGTGCGTATGATCACATTGCAGCTTCAAAGCATCTACTCATCATTATTTTTGTGACACTTTTATGACCTATCGTAAAGCAGCAATTTTGTTTTATAATTCTACCCCTTTGAATGAACTCTTTGGGGTACTAGACTAAAGTAATAGCTTCTTTCAAGGACCAGATTCAGATACTCTCACTCACGCTGAGTAGTAGTACACCTTTCCTGCTAAGGTGCTTTTGACACGGTTGATCATGTCACGGTTGTTGGTGACTCGCTTGCGGGATCGAACTGGGGTGGGCGAGATTGTTCTTGAATGATTCCGTTTCTTCCTGGCCGGGAGAACTCAGCGGGTGGTGCTGGGCGACTGTTTTTCGTCTCCCTGGGACCTCACGTGTGGAGTTTTGCAAGGTTCTGTTCTGTCCCCTCTCCTGTTCAACATGTATATGCAGCCTTTGGGCTAGGTAGTGAGCGGGTTTTATGTTTGGTGTCATCAATATGCTGATGACACCTAAGTATACCTCTCATTTTAAGCTGACCCAGGCCCGGCAGTCTTGGTGCTTACTCAGTGTTTGGTGGCTGTAGGGGACTGGATGAGGGCGAGCCAACTGAAGCTGAATTCTGACAAGATGGAGGCGATGCTGCTGGGAGGGGCCATGGGGTCTGAGGTCCCCTTCATTAATGGAGTTTGGCCCTCCCTGGTCCCTCAGGTTTTTAGTCTGGAGGTGCTCCTCGACTCGCAGCTCCACCTGGATGCCCAAGTGGCGACCGCAGCGAGGAGTGCCTTTGGCCAACTACATCAGATATGGCGGCTTCTGCCGTGTATCTTCACCTATAAAGCTCTTCACAACCTTGCTCCCCCCTACCTCTCTGCACTTATTGCCCTCCATACTCCAGCCCGTGCACTTTGCTCCTCCTCTGTCCCTTCTCTCACCCTTCCACGCCTTCCCTGCTCCCCTAAGCGCCTTCGTCCCTTCTCCCTCACTGCCCCCCATGCCTGGAACTCCCTCCCTGTCCACATCCGCCTTGCCCCCTCCCTTCATACCTTCAAATCTCTCCTTAAAACTCACCTCTTTCGCTCTGCTCTGTCTGACTCTTTATCCTGCTGAGCCACTATTCCTATACCTACGATCTGTTTACCCTTATCCTTGCCACATGGACCTGCCTGCTGTCATTCTCATCGTAACCAAGCCAAGTACGTGCACTTGAGACCTTCCATCTTCATGAATGTTAGACCCCTTGTCTCTCCCTCTGTTCCCCTTCCTATGTCTCTCCCCCAGCTCCTGTCGCTCAGATTGTAAGCCCTAGGGGCAGGGACCATGTCTATTTTATTACTTTGTAAAGTGCCATGTACACTGCTGGCGCTATATAAATGTTTGTTAATAATAATAATAATAATAATCTTGGACTCTGACCTGGCCACTATCAACCATGCCTTCATCAACTCAACACTGGGCTACTATAACATGATCTATGAGGGGCTACCTTTGGTGTTGGTCTGGAGACTACAGCTCATGCAGAATGCAGCAGTCCAGTGGTGGTGGCTGGTGGGTCCTAAGACTGGTGGGGCAGTGGGCAGGGTCAGCAATGGGCAGGGTCACCCCAGAGGTGGGCATGGCCAATGGTAGGTGGGGCCACCCCAACAGTTGGTGGGGCCACCCAAACCTTGGAGATTTATATGGAATTTTACAGCCTCAGTTCCCCAACTGTTAAAAAAATCTGTAAAAATGAGAATGTGTATGTGTCTGTCTCTCCCTGTGTTCCCCTCACCCTTGTCCTTTTTAGATTGCACGCACAGACTGCTGGGGATTGTTTATACACTGGCCTCCACACTCTTCCCTACAGCCAGCCCAGACCTCCTGATTAGTGGCTTCTCCCAGTAAGCTTCAATTCCCAAACAAGTATAGCCCACTTCCTAGCCCTGGATCCCAGTTCATTCACACTTGTGGATCCAGGCCTGTCTCCAGGGAATGTCTGTCTGTGCTTAGGGTTGCCATATATACAAATTCTTAGAGGGCACTTATGAGATATACAGGTTTCAGGGCTGCATCAGAACCAATGCAGCCCTGCAACCTGTATATCTCATAAATGCCCTCTAAGAATTTGCATATATGGCAACCCTGTGTGCTGGCTGCTCAGACAGGCTGGTCAGGCTTCCACTCAGCCCAATAGGCAGGCCTTCCAAAATCCCACCTGGGAGAACCTGTTTCCTTGATCCTGGAGCCCTCTCCCCAAACTCACCAGATAACACCCACAGCCTTCCTTCTCTTCCAATTTTTCTACCTTGCAGCTTTTGCCCAGGTGCAGAAATAAGCTGCCCTACTTTTTCACTGCATCCCAGAAAGAGACAAGGACTCAGCAGTGGGTTTTAACTTCTGTGCTCTATTGCCAAATTCAGATTTAAATGGGGAGATGGGAAATTCTCTACTCCCTTATAAACTGGGTCCAGTTTTAACTAACCATAAGTAGGGCTACGAATTTTTCACAGCAAATTTCTAAAAGTAGTCATGACTTGGTCATGGAAAAAAAATCAAAAAGTTGCAGAAAAGTCATGGGTTAAAAACAAAAGCTTTATTAGCTACATTTTTAAAAAAAAATCTATTTCCCTGAAGTGGGGGAGGGGAGCAGCCTGTTAGATTGTAAGCCCCAGGGCATTCAAATGGGGGGTGAACCCCTTAGATTGTAAGTCCCAGGGTATTTAAATGGGGGATAAACCCCTTAGGTTTAAACCCAAGGGCATTCAAATTGGGGATAAACCCTTAGATTGTAAACCCCAGGGTCCTATCCAAAGCCTTTTAAAAGAAGGAGTGGCAAGGGGAAAGTCTTCAAATGGGGGGGTTAAACTCCTTAGATTGTACGCCTGTCCAAAGCCCCTTATATTGTAAGCCCCAGGGTCCTAATCCAAAGCCTATCAAAAGCCTTTTAAAAGAAGGAGTGGCAGAGGGAAAGTCCTCAGATGGGGCAGGGTTGCTGCCTTGTAAAGAAGGTTCTTCGAGATGGCTCCAAACATTCTGACAACACCCACCCTTCCAGCCCCACATGGAATTTTCTTATATTCCTAGAAAGGGTTAGAAGGAACTGTCATTCTGAGGGGGAGAGTGTTTGTTATATTAGAGGAGCTTGAGACCATCACAGGGTCTATTATTTGGATATGGTGAGCATGCCATGCACAACCCAGTTGTGAGAATGTTAGAAGCCATCTCGAAGAACCTTCTTTACAAGGCAACAACCTTCTGATCGCTCATGTGGGGAGGAGTTGTTTGTTTACAAACAGCTTTATTTCCCAGTCCGATCAGCTGCTGCTGCACTACTAGCAGGCAGAGGTCCAGAAGGGAAAAAACAAGAGCTTTCACGACAGTCACAGGAAAAGGTAAAAAGTCATGGAGGGGGCAATATTTCACAAGAAACATAACCCCTATGAAAAATACGTAGCCCTAACAATAAGTAACAATAGCTAACAACAACAACTCAAGGCTGCCTGAGACTCTCTCAGGTTCCCAAGTTCAGACAGAAACAGAGATTCAGGAAGAAACCTTGCAACCCCAGTCTTGCAAAAGGTCCAAATTCAAAATGCAAGGGGAAAAAACACCCCAAATTGGTTACTTTGCACAAGACAAAAATAGCAGCATGGTCCATCCAGCTCACAAAATGGAGGCTGCACACCCTTCCCTCCAGCCTTGGGCCAAATCAGAACTCTAATTCTCTCAAACCCACACAACTCAAAGGTTTTTGGTTTTTTTAAATCAGGTAAGAAATAAGGTTGCCTAACAACAACCCCCTTTTCCCTCAGTAACTCACCAACCAGACGAAACAGAGATCCAACCTTGCAATCCCAGTCTTGTAAAAAGTTCAAATTCAAAATGCGGGAGCGGGGGGCACCCCCCTCTTCCAAAATGGCTACTTTGTGCAAGACAAAAAGGGCAGCATGGTTCATCCAGCTCACAGAATGGAGAATGCATCCCCTTCCCTCCAGTCTGTGGCCTTGGGCCAAATCAGAACTCAAATTCTCTCAAAACCACAAAAGTTTAAAAAAAAAAAAAAAAAAAAAAAAAAAAAAGGAATAAGGGCCCCCCCAGACCTCCATTCAGATCTCCCCTCCCCATGGGTCCTCAAGCACAGGAGAAGCAGACAGGTAGAAGAGCTCTTTAAGAGGCCAAGGAGGGTACTGAGCCTCAGACACGCACGGCAGGCCTATGCTCCCTGGCTCCTCCTGTTACTTCTCCTCCCTTCCCTTCTCTCTAGTGCCTAGGTGGGGCTCTTTCAAAGGCGTCCTCCACAGGCTAGAGTTTTAATGGAACCCAATACCTTTGCAGTGGCCACACCCCCAAGCTATGATGTTTTGGTGGGTCACTGTGAAAAGAGCCCCACTGCTCCTGATCACTCCCCCTCCCTCCTGAGACTCTCTGGCCAGCACACTAGCACAGGCAGGGGGAGGGGCCAGACAGGCTTCACTGACTCAGCCTGCAACTGACAAATAGTTCCTGCCTGCCTGTTGTACTAGAGTCAGAGAGCACAGCAGCAGTTCTTGGTATTGGCAGTCCCCAGTAATGGTTGGGTTTTTTGGTATTTTTTTTGAGACGTGGGTGGCTGAGGGTGCAAAAGGGCAGGGGGGCCCAAGGGGGGCAGTGCCTCCAGAGTCCCTATAGATGGACCTCCCCTGCAGCAGCTGGTTTCCTTACAGGGAAGGGTTGTCGAGAACGTATAACGCCAGTGCTCCATGCACTGCACTGGCTGTCTATAGTCTTCCGGGCCCGATTCAAGGTGTTGGTTCTTACCTATAAAGCACTACACGGCCTGGGCCCTACTTATCTGCAGGACTGCCTCATTCCCTGGACTCTGGATCGGCCCCTGCAGTTCGCTGGGGGCACCGTTCTCGAGATCCCCTGAGCTCAGGTGGTGACCATGGAGAGGGCGTTCTTGGTGGCCACCCCAAGGCTGTGGAAGTCCCTCCCGATGGTGGTCTATTTGACCCCAGACCTTCCCTCCTTTTGACAAAAATGCAAGACCTGGATTTTGGTGTGGGAGATGGGTGGGAGGGTTGGGAGGGAATTTTAGCTCCACTCCGTGGTTTTACATTAGAGAGTGTTATCTGTTTTGGTTTGTTTTTTATGTTATTTAAATTTTATATTGTTTTTATTTTTTATATTATGTCTGAGTGCTGCTTCAAGCTACCGTATGGCAGGAGGGGGCAGGATAATAAATATTTGCAATAAATAATTTATTATTATTAATAATAACAATAATTAATAATAATAATAATACATTTTAAAATCTCTATTTGCTTCACACTGTAATTACATGTGCATATCCAACAAACTGGACTCTATTCTTCTAGTGTCTCCTTCTTAGCTTTGCTGGAACTGCTAGTTCCCTTCCCAACACTTTCCTGGCTCACTTTGGTGTCCTCAAAGTGCTCATTCCTGTAGCATTTCTCCAGGGCATATTGGACCTTCTGCTCCCCACATCCCCATAGAGAGCTGAAGATCTGTTGGTGTGTGGATCAGTAGGCGAAGGTGATAGTTGCTGTCCTGCAATATTCTGCTCCCACATACATTTGCTAAGTGAATGGAAGATCTGGAAAGTGTTTTTTTGCTAAGATTGATTGTGTGGAGGAATTTTTATTGATGGACCTTATGGAAATTAAGCTACCAATAGCCAGAGTAAAATGGAAGACAGATGAATGCTGGGTAAAGAACCATTCTTTACAGAAATGAGCTTTGGCCTACTCACAAGATATAAACATTTTCTTTTTCTAGGCTTTATGTCTCAGGGCAAGGTTGAGAAGCAGTTTCACACTGTCCCTTCCCACAGTAGATAGCAAATAACGACCTTGCAGCTGTTTGTATTAATTAGATTGTCTCAGGCACCTTGATATATAAACAAGTCTAGCTATATTGTTTTGAGAATCTTCTTGCTGACTATGTAAACAATTGCTGTAACCTTTTACTTTGTATGACGTTATTTGATTGACATTCTGTATCTATCGGCTTGAACCAGTATCTATAAAATAGCTATGTAATTTGCAATACGGCAGACCAGTTTTGAATCCTTGCATGGGTTCATTTACTGCTCTCTCTCTCAGCGCTTTGAGATCAATAAAAGACTGACAGATTTTAACCAACAACAGTTTGTGAGTATTAAATTTTCCTCGACAGTTGCTTTCACTTTCAGTTTTCACTATAGGCTCTCAATAAAGTATGTGATTTACTCAGTATTAGGTGCATAGCAAAACGTTATTGCCAACCGCTAGGTGCCGGCAGGTATAAACCCAGATCTGAATCTCCATGGGTGTGCAGGGATAGCAGGCACTGGACTGCCTCTGGGAGTCATAATAGCCCAGAAAAAAAGAAACAGCTGGGGATGGCTTCTTCTTTCCATGGTTTACCATGACTGAGAGTGATGACAGGTGGCAGGATACTGAGAAGGGGTGGGCAGAGCGGGGGGAGGGGGAGAACGACTGCCCATGTATTAGACTTGTCATACTAAACCTGTGAGCGAGGACCGAGTGGGGCTGCCCAAATGCACAAGAAATATAGGCAGGGGGATGTCCATTTATTAGGCTCTACATGCTAAACATGTGAGTGGGGACTGCACAGACCAAACCCGGACTCCGGGGGGTATTTTCTCATTTAACACCCAGGGGTATAATTAATAAGTTGAGAAGTTGTAGGTGCATGTACTTAGCTAATCTATAAGAGGAGGAGAAGGTAGTCTAAGGAGAAGCATGAGTGAATCATCTATGGAGGTGAGGAGCCAGGGTAAGCCTGGTTGAAGAGGTAAGTTTTTATCAAGGATTTGAAGTACACGAGGAACAGAGCAGAGAGTTTCTGCTTAGGGAGGGAGTTCCACTTTACTGTGTAAAGGTTTGTGGAGCCCTTTTAGAAACATTCATTTTCTCCTGTGCTGAAGAGACAGCCTGATGATTTCATTTTGTTGCACATGTTTTATTAACGTTTGCCTAATTGAAATTCAGTGAAGTGTGCAGAACAGAATGGACACTGTCTAGTTCTGTAGTTGTTACACCTGAAGCATGGCAGTTAAGCTTGAAAAACTTCCTGCAGAAAAGAGACAAATATCCAAAGTGATGAAGAACTATCCTGGTCACTTTGCATCCGTTATTATGAACCTTCCTCAGGTCAGGACAGCATTAAGGGATGTGGAGGCCCCATTTTAAGCCATCCAAAGCAGCAGCTCTCTGACCCTCAGCAAACGGGGGAATCTTCTTCCCATTTGGGTAAACAGGGTTTCCTCATGCAGGAAAGGGGCAGCTTTCTCTCAAGCTGGGGAAAGTAACGATCCCAAGTTCAGTCAAGATGGCAGTTCCATGCTAGAGCAGGAAGATGGAAAGGGACAGAGGGGAAGAGGCAGGTGCAAAAGAAGCCTTGTATGGCTGCTTAATCTTGACTAATAAGAGTGGAAGAGATTGACATTTGGTGCAGGGCTTTCCACCTCCCCAAATATATCGTAGGGGTGTGTAGCAGGAACTAACTTCGTTTTCATTTTAAATTAATTTTCTTTTTTTTCTTTCAAAAAATGTATTTGTTTTCTGTTTAAAACTAAATTTGTTTTAGTTACCAAATTTGTTTCCCATTGTTTTCAATGGGAATCACTTCACAGGTCTTTCATTCACGTAAATACTGGTTTTACTTTGCCTCTCCGAGAATGTTTTTAGATGTACATGAAATGTGCAGGTTACAGCAATCTCTGGCTGTCACAAGGACTGCTCAGCATATGCACAAGTGCTGTTCACATCTCCCCACCCCCAACCCCCACTGAGCAGGAAAAAAGTCATGTGGCACCTGTAATGCTACGTTTTGGCAACACCAGCTGGAGCAAACGGCAATCAAAGCAATTGGAGGATTCAATTCACTGGAGCATGTGAATGCTTTCTAAATGGCAATTGGAGCAAATGCAATCTCGTGCAAGTTGTGTTTACATAAGGGCTGAAATGAGGGGGGGAAATTCTTGTGAGATTTTCTCACAAGAAAAAGAACAGGTAGCAAGATTTCACCGAGTTCTCATTTTCTGTGTGAGAGTTCTTGACAAAGTTAAAAAAAAAAAAAAAAGTGTCTGACTGACTCACATGACTCTTCCAGGACTGGTTCTCCCCTGTCACCATCACCCATCTCAGCCATGGTCTCTCCCATAGGTAACACATTGGGGAGGTAATGGGGGAGGGGGAACATCCCCCCACAAGCTTTGGGCCCCATACCAGCCTGTTTCCCCTGTTCCTCCCCCCTCCCAGGTGCCCGGTACCTGCGTGGAGAATGCATTCCTTCTTCCCTCCCCCTTGCAGCACGTCAGAAGGGGCTGCAAGGGGGAGGCAGTGAGTGTGACTCTGGCCATTTTTAGATGCGCAGCCCCTGCTCGCACCTGCAAATCATGCGCCGGTGACCAAGGTCTTTCATTAGCGCCTTTACAGAAAATGCGAGTGTGGATAAGGCACGTCCCCACTTGTCTAAACCCCACCTGCGCACTGCTTCACTGGCACATGACTGTCAGGTGCGAGCCCCCCCCCCCCCACATCTAAAAACGGGTGAGTGTGGGAACAGGCAGCAGCAGTTTGGCAGCATATCTGGAGGCGGCTGAATGGAACTCAAGAGCAGCAGCAGCAGATCACACCAGCGGTGAGGGCCCAGAGCAGAGAAGAGGTGAGAGGGCAAGTGGAGGGGTGTCCAAAAGCCCGACTCCAAGGCAGGTACCGAGACAGAATCAATGGCAATACAGTGTCCTCACCAGGTGGCAGCAGACCAAGCAGTAGGCCCAGGGGTGAGGGATCCAAGCATGGCACCGAGGGGGCTGCTGAGGCCTGCCTGGCCCTGGGGGTGGGGTGATGAGGCAGCCGCAGCACAGGCATTTTTATGTCTGAGGGGATACTAGCTTTGCCTTGCCATGTGTGGTTTAGGGTGCTTAGCTTGCCCCTGCACACTCTGTATTTGTATGTTCGAGGAGAAGGTGACAACTTTTCCTTGCCATGTGGTTTGGAATGCTTGGTTTGCCCCTGCGCACTCCTAGGGTGGCCAGATATGCAGATTTTAGAGGACACTTATGAGTAATACAGGTTACAGGGCTGCATTGGAGACATATATCTCATAAGTGTCCTCTGAAACACAGAACTGGTGGTGGCTAAAGGGGAGACGCATTAGCTGTTTACAAGGGAGAGTGAACCCACATGGCTGGGACTTTGCTGGAGCCGCTGCCCATTGTGTGTCTCAAGCCCCGCACAATTTCGCCGAGAGACTGCACCTGAGGGTCTGCTAAAGCCCGTCCACTATCGCCTCCCCGAGACTACAATTAGTGACCTGACCCTGTGGCGGTGCTGTAGGTGTGCGCCAAAGGGCGTTGCGCCTAAGGGCTGTGTGTGCAAGGGCATGCCCTTGTGCGTGCGGCCTTAGGCGTAGGCCATGCATAGTGCAGATAATTTACCGGAATTTACTGCAACTCTGTGTCCAGGAGCCAAGTTGTTCCGCCAGGAGCTCTGCAAAGAGCGAGGCAGCTTTGCACCCAGGAGTCAAGCACTTATTTTGGGGATTGGTATGATCTAGAATGTAGAAAAGCAAAAATGGCTCTGACTAAGCACAGAAAGGCTTGGCATACGTCTCGGTTAGATGGTGACTGGAATATGTATGTGAGAAGAAGGGGAGATTATTTTAAACTGCTGAGGAATAAGAGGGAAGCAAAGAATTCCCAGATCTGGGTCGAGCTGCAGGTAGTGGCCAGACTCCAAGATGTATCCAAATTTTGGAAGATAATAACTGGAATCAAAAACGATCTGGTAGTAGGGAATCCTTGATCCCAGAAGATCAATGGGTAGTGTATTATACAACGATATTTGAGAAATCAGAGACAGTGACTCCTCTAGTGGATGTTAATGGATGGGTAGAAACTATGAATGACTGCTCCAGTTCCCAGACCTGCTTAATTGCAGAGAGTGATGTACTCGAAGCTATTAATACTCTAAAATGTGGGAAGGTACCAGGGATAGACTGTATTCTTCCGGAATTGTTTAAACATTTTCCCTCTTGGTGGGCACCAATTCTTGCAAAACTATTTACGTTAATTAACAATACAGGTAATATTCCCATGAATTGGAAGATAGTAGTTATTATCCCTGTGTTTAAAGGGGGGAACCACAGAGACCCAGCATGTTACAGGCCCATAAGTCTACTTCTGATAATTAGTAAATTATATACACAGACGCTCCTTACGAGGTTGGAACAGTGGGTATCCTCACACTGTAAGATAAGTGAAGAACAGGCAGGTTTCTCCCATTGAAAATCGACACTGGACAATTGTTTTATTTTAATGCACCTAGTAGATAAATATGTGCACATAAGGAAGGGTAGGATCTATTATAGATCTAGTCAAAGTGTTTTATTCGATTCCTAGACAGCTACTTTGGCATAAACTTAAACAAATGGGAATACCAAATCATTTATTGGAATTAGTTATTAAAATCCATGAAGATACGAGGTCAGTTATTAGACTGAATAATACAGGTAGAACAACTCGCTCTTTTCATCAACAAAAAGGGGTTAGACAAGGTTGCCTCTTAGCTCCCGTATTGTTCAACCTCTTCATAAATGTTATTGTTTCAATGATTTCTGAGGCAAATCCTACTCTGCCTTGAATGAATGAAAGAGGGTTATCTATACTACTTCTTAGGCCCTGGGAATCCTCCCCACCTGCATCCACTCTGCAATATCACTCTGCTGTCCCTCCCCCTGCAGGTAACCATCTTTTACAAAGGGGAGCTGCCCCTGAAGGCGTGCAAGGACTGGGAAGGAGGGTGGGGTGTTGGCTCCCTGGTGCTGAGGCCCTAGAAATCCTCCCCACCTGCATCCACTCTGCAATATCAATCTGCTGTCCCTCCCCTTGCAGGTAACCATCTTTTACAAAGAGGAGCTGCCCCTGAGGGCGGTGTCCGAAGGCCGCCGCCAAAAGGCGAAGTGTCGTTGGCGGGCCATTAGCGGACGGAGGCGGCGGATGTGGCTACCAGGGATGTTATCTTTTCTGCGGAGCACCCCTGCGTGGTGACATAGGCTGGGACATTGCTCTGCCCCCCTCCCCCTAGGTGGGAGGGAGAGAGGGGTGAAGATATTGACAGATGGAGGAGTGGGGTGGGATCCTGTGTTTATGGTGTGGGGAATTTTAATATTGGGGG
>QEPC01001500.1:1826260-1838277 GCA_003113815.1 Sphenodon punctatus
GTGTCATCAGCATACTGATGACACTGCATGCCCTGAAACCCTCTCATGATCTCCCCTAATGGCTGCATATAGATGTTAAACAAGAGGGGGGGACAGAATGGCACCCTGCGGGACTCCACACGTGAGATCCCGGGGGGAAGACCTACACTTCCCCAATGCCACCCGATGAGTTCTCCCAGCCAGGAATGAACTAAACCAGTCCAAGCCCGTGCCATCAATCCCAGCACAGTCCCGCAGGCGAGTCAACAACACCTCATGATCGACTGTGTCGAACGCAGCCAAAAGGTCTAGCAGGACCAGAAAGGTTTGATGACCCTGGTCCAATGCCAGATGGAGATCGTCAACCAAGGTAACCAATGCAGTCTCCGTACCATACCGAGGCTGAAACCTGGACTGAGAGGGGTCAAGGAAACCGGTGCGGTCCAGATGTTCTTGGACCTGCCGTGCCACAGCCCGTTCAATAACCTTACCTAAAAAGGAAAGGTTAGAGACTGTCCGATAACTGGCCAGAGCATCAGTGTCAAAAGATGGCTTCCTGATCTGGGGCCTAACCACAGCAGCCTTCAGGCATTCAAGCATCCTTCCCTCCCAAAGGGTGGCACTAACCACCCCAGCCAGCAATGACCATAGCGTCTCCTGGCTGGTTTTCACCAGCCAGGACGGACAAGGATCTTGTTCACAAGTGGTAGCATGAACAGATCCCAACAACGACTCCACATCGGGAGGCAATACCATCTGAAACTGATCCCACAAAACAGGACAGGACGGAGCATCCATAGTCCCAAGATGATCCTCTGCAATAACTGTGGGGCCGAAATCATGGCAGATATGAGTGATCTTATCTACAAAGTACTCGATAAACTGGTCACAGTGGTCACTGGATTGCTCCAGGTCCAGGTGGAGACAGGCAGGACTGACCAAACCTTTCACTACCCAGAAAAGCTTCACTGGATGTGACTTTTCAGATGCAATAAGGGCAGCAAAGAACTGCTTCTTTGCTGCCGGCACCGCCACAGCATAGCCCTTTAAACTGCTCTTATGCTGCGATTGATCACACTCATCGTGTGTCTGGCGCCACAGTCGCTCCAACCACCTGCTCTCCCGCTTCAAACATCGCAGGCCCTCAGTAAACTAAGGAGACCTGCGGGAGACTCGGGAGGGCAGCGAACGCCTGGGAGCCACTCTGTCAATGGTCTCAGCCAACAAGATGTTCCAAAAGGCTATGAGGTCATCAACTGAGTGGGTGTCACAGTCCAGGGGAAACTCCCCCAGAGAATTATGGAACCGAGCCAGTTCCCTAAGTTTCCAGAGGCAGACTGATCTAATAAGTCCCGCACCCCATTGGGGGCTGACATGCGCCAGGATGCATGCCTTAAGGAGTTAATGGTCAGACCATGACAAGGGCTCCATCCCCCTAACTTCTACTAACTGACCCCCCACCTCAAGGCCGGTGCAGAAAACTAAATCCAGTGTATGTCCCTCCCTCATGTGTGGGGCCACAGATGATTTGGGACAGGCCCATGGTTGTCATGGAGGCCATGAACTCATGCCTCGCTCCTCCAAGCTTGGTGTCAGTGTGGATGTTAAAATCCCCCAGGACCACTAGTTTCGGGGTCCAGAGGATCACATCAGACACCAAATAAGCAAGAGCATGTAGGGATGCCACCAGGCAATTGGGTGCATGGTACACCAGCAGCACCCCTAATCTGCCGCTGGCCAAATCCAACACAATATGGAGGCACTCAACACCTGGTGGAGCCTGCACTGGATACCTCCTTGATAACAATAGCTACACCGCCCCCCTCCCCCCCGGTCCCTCCAGCCGAGGCTGATGCTGCACAGAGAACCCAGCCAGAACAAGATCGGCCAGAATAGGGCCAGATTCATTGTCCAGCCAAGTCTCTATAATACACACAAGGTCGGCGTCCCACTCTGGGATTAACTCCCAGATGGTAGATGACTTATTAACCACTGACGTCGCTTTTAGCAGCACCAGGCCAAGGCCTGGGGTCTCCTGGGCCTCGACCCACAACCTTCAAATGTGGGGGATTTAGGGGGGAATGGGCACAAGGTACCGCTCCCTCCTCACTGATGAAACACCCCTCCCCTTTGGACCATATCTCCCCTGACCGTAACAACCCCGATAGCTGTGGAAGTCCTCCCATCCTCAGAGAACCCCATTCAACACCCACCCTCTATGGGCTGCCCTGACAGGCCAGCAAGAGGGACTCTACTCCCCAACACCCTTCCCCTCCCCACCCACACCCCCTCCCCCTGGGACTCCCTCTCTCACAGGGAGTCCCCCTTCCCCATCATATGGGAGATGCTCCGCTGTCTCACCTGGGGGAACAACCCCTTCCCCTCCCCATCCCATTCCCACCTCCTTCCCACCCCCAGGATTCCTCCTCTTACAAGGAATCCCCTCCCCGGGACTCCCCCTCTCAGAGGGAGTCCCCCCAACCCTCCCCAGGGTGCACCTCCCCTCCTCTCACCAGGGGGTTAGTCCTATCCACCCTAACCCACTCCCCATGCCCCCCACCCTCAAGCCACACCCACCTCATCCCCCCATTATTGGCTTATTTGTTTGCATACAGTTATTAATGTCGCTTATACAATACTGCTTGAACCACACTGCTAAACAAATAACACATGGCTTAAACCTGGAGCAAAGAAAATAAATATTTAACATATATGTAGAAATACAGAATGTTAGAGACACGGAACAAGCAGAGATTCATGGGTTAATGGCTATAAGAGTTTGAACAAAGGTTGTTCCAAAAAGGTACAAAAGGAGGGAATTGTGGAAGCTCATAAGCTGAGGCCTGAAAACTTGGGACAGAAATGACAGAGATGAGCTGAGTTCTTACAATGCTCTATGTACTCATTACAGCTAATTGCAATAGATAAAGATTTCCCTTTACACATAGATGCAAGCTTGTTTTTCTCTTTCTGTAAGTTTGTTTTTACTAGCCTTGAAGATGTTCTTCTCTAATATAAACTGTCTGTGTAACAGTTCTGTGTCTAACACAGCTCCAAACTGGTTTTCTAACTGATAAGAAATGCCTCTTTGCCTGTAACCTGGAAAGTCTATAAAAGTGTTTTATAACTCTGGCTAGGGAGGGACTCTAGATCTATAGGGGAAGTCCTGTGGAGCTACAACCCTCCTAACGGCAGGAAGAATAGCAGCTGTTAGAAGTAGAAATAAAGTTTCTCTGATAGATTCCTTCCATACACAGTGTGTGTCATGATTTCTTCGACAAGTCCCAATAGCCATCTTCTCTCAGTGCTCTCCCTCTCTCCCCCTCCCATATCATATCGCATTCCCATATCAGCCAAACTATCCATTGTCCCCAGTCTCAACTAGAGCTGAAACCAGGCACCCGCAAAAATAGATAATCCAGTGGGGGGCTGACTCACCCCAGTCACATTAGGGCAGGGGCGGCTGGTGCATTTGGATGCTGGTGGGGCAGTGGGTGGGCATAGGGGTGGAACCTAGCCTAGGGGTGAAGCCAGGGCAACAGTAGGTGGAGCCAGAGCATAACCCAGCAGCAAGGAGGTCCCAGGGGTAATGTTGGATGGACATTACATTACTTAATGCTGGCAATGTTGCTGTGTGAAGCACTGCCACCGTGGAATAGAGAACCCTCTTACTAGGGTCCCATCCACTCTCCTCTCTCTTTCCCACTGGGTCCAAATTAACCATAGTGGGTTTTAAAAAATAGATCACATTGCCATCACCTACCTTTATCCTGAAACCTTGAATCCTCGATTTTCGTGGCATGCTTGGCCACCTGTAGTCTTCTGAAGGAGTAGGCTTCAGGACAAGTCTTCCTTCTGGCTTGGAGAACTTGGGAGGACTGATTTAGCTTCCTGTTCTGCAACAAGCCAAATCAGAAGAGAATGAAAGGGAAGAGAAGGCCAGGACAGAGGAGAAGTAGGAGGGAAAGGGTTGGGTTTTGGAGCACGAGAAGATGAAGGAGGAAGAGATGGGTTTAATGGGGAACAGGGGAAAGGGTTTCCTTGTTGTCTGCAGTCTTCTCTTCTGCCGTGCTCCTACCTACTTTCTCCTCTGTTCACAAGGAGAGCGAGGCGAGGTGTGGAATTAAAAGTTTGGCCGTTTGACCAGCACCCCCAGTAGCTACACCAACAAAAGGCCTGTCCAAGCACACAGGTTCTTTTCCAAAAAACATTTGGCCCGTTTCGGGGCTGCATTGCCACCAAACCAGGTCCCTCCAGACTAGCATCCCCAGTAGCTACACCAACAAAAGGTCTGCCCAAGCACACAGGCCCTTTTAAAAAAACATTTGGCCCATTTCAGGGCTGCATTGCCACCAAACCAGGCCCATCCAGACCAGCATCCCCAGCAGCCACACCTTATCCCCGGCAGCCAAATGTTGTCCACGCAAACTACTTTCCAGCGGCAGGGAGCAGCAGTGAAACGGCAAAGGGACCATTTTAAAAAAGAGTAGTCATGACCAGTGGACCCACAAATTTACAAAATGGCCTCTCATGCTGGAAGGGGAGAAGAAAAGCAGCAATGCATCATTGATGCATTGCTGTTGCTTTCCTTCTCCCCTCCCAAGCATGAGTAGAGAGGCTATTTTGTCATCATGCAAACACAGAGCAAGCAAAGCAAACCATCTAAGGCAACATTATGTGTAGTCCTTACCACACCACAAAAGCAGCAGCGAGGCGAGGACTTTCACTTGTCCTCCAAAACATGGTTGAGCCCTGTTTTCCCAGTGTCTCCCCATCCACCCCCTCCCCAGTCTCTCCCCATCCATCCCCTCCCCCCATTCCTGTCTCTCCCCCTCTCCCATTCTCCACTCTCCCAGTCTCTCCCCACGCATACCCTCCCCCCATTCCTCAGTCTCTCCTCATCCACCCCTCCCCCATTCTCCAGTCTCTCCCCACGCACACCCTCCCCCCATCCCCCAGTCACACACACACGCGTGCAATTTCCTCACCAGCAAAGTCAGGCAGTAGAATGGCGCGCTGTTCACTTCTTGAGAGTTGCCTCGAGTCACTGAGCATGCATGCTGGTCCCTGACTGCCTCACAGCTGCAGCACATCTCACCTGAGCGCCTGCAATTGGCGCCCAGGTGTCATTTTAAAATTGAGCCCATAGGGCTCTTAGGAAAGCCTGCCCCTCATGCATCCAATGGGAAATTCACGTTTCCCATATGTGCGCTTGGACTGTGTTCTAAGCCACCCAAAGCATATTCAAAATAGTTTTGTCCCTTATGGGACTCCAGAGCGCAGCCATTCCCCACCCCCAAACACAGTAAAGTTAGTATGTGTGCTCACCCTGCGGCATGCTGCCTGCTGGGCTGCAGGCATCAGCGCCTCTAGAACCTGCACTCACACATGCGCATTTTCTCACTAGTGTGCCCCCCCACCCTGAAATTGACATTGCTGCAACTGCTGCTGCTGCCCAATGGTTCGGTGACCCACGGAGCCTCAGAAATTGTTGGTCCGGTCACCCAAGGATGATCAGACTTAGACTGCAGTGCCGGCTGCCAGAGATTGAGAGAGAGAGAGTGGTAAGGGGGAAGTGCCCCAGGTACCCTCAGGTGAGCACCGCCACTGTGTTAGGGCACCAAGTGGTTCCTGAACGCCACCCGGCAGGCTACCCACATGTAGGGCCAGACTTAGGAGTCTTGTGGCCATAGGCACTTCTGAGACTGCTGCCTGCCGAAGCCACACACCCCAGCCATGCCCCTTCCCAAGCCATGCCAGGCTCCTCCCCTTGGAAGGGAAAATGAAAATAAAATAAAAATAAAATAAAATCAATAGAAAAACCTAAAATAAATAAATAAATAATAAATAATAATAATAATAAAAGTCCAACTCACCCAAAGTGGAGGGGACATCCAGCTTCTGCCCAGAAACCCAGTCTGGCACCTCTGGCACCTCTATGACTGCCTAGGTTGCCTACCCCTAAGTCCAGGCCTGCCCATATGCTACCTGGGCTGACTCAGTGCCCAGATGAGACTAGACTATGTTGAGACTAAGGTGCAGCAGGTAGCACATTTGCTACCTGCAGGTAATACCTCAATTTTCAGGCACCCCCAGCAGGCACCCAACAGGTTTACCCACTCCCATCACGTGCCCAGATAGCAGGAAATGTGGGTATTACTGGACTTTCCAGGACTCTTCCAAGTCCCAGCCGCTGCTCCCACTGTTCCTCCCCGGCCACTGCTCAGCTGAGCTGGGGACTTCCCACTCAGCTTTTTCTGAGGAGGGGGGAGAGGAGGAGGGCTCTTCCTGTGTGTGACCCACATACCTCCCTGCTATGGGTCATGACCCATAGTGAGAGTGTGCGTGGGTTGTGCATGGCACACCAGAAGAGACCTCCTTGCTTCCCTCCCTAGCTCAGAAAAAGCCAAGCAGGAAGACCCCAGCTCAGCTGAGCAGTGACCAGATCTTGGACAAGCAGCCAGCCAGTGAGTCAGCCTGGGGAAGATGGAGCTGGGATCAGCTTTCTGAGGCTTCTCAGAAAGTCGGGTAATACCTGCAATTTTCAAGCATCCGGGCATCCAATGGAGATGGATAAACCCATTGGGTGTCTGCTTGGGGGTGCCACAAATGCAGGTATTATCCACAGGTAGCAAATGTGCTACCTGCTGCAGCTCTAGTCTCAACAAAACCCTTAGGGTGTCTTCAGACATAACGCTGTTCAGTATTCTGAAACACAGTGTCATACCATTACAGTGTTTAGACATACCGTCAATACAGCGTTCACCCTAAACACTGATTAAACGGTCAAGACCTGACAGTTGTTCACTTCCAGTGGTTGGGGTGAACACTGTGTTACAGAACACTGAACAACGTTATGTCTAAAGTCACCCCAAGTTCACCCACACCATTCCCAAGAACCCCCTGCTTTTCTCAATCCTTTCACCCTACCCAGTGGTCCCCACACTACATACCTTTGGCGAGGGGTAGGGTGGGTTTCTTTTCCCTGTACTGGTGATTTTTAAAATTGTTTTAAATTGTTTTATTGTTTAGATTATTGTTCGCCACCCCAGGCTGCCCTGTGGGCAGGAGGGGCGGGATAATTTTTAAAATTATAATAAAAAATAAATAAAAATACCCCCTCTTGACACATTAGCAAAAATTCTGCTGCTGTCGTCACACCTACCCCTCTTTCAGAACACAATGATGTCCTTACCACATAGGGGTGAAACCCAAGCTCTATTCTAGTAGCAGTAGGGTTGCCAGATCAAAATTTGCAAAATAAGAGACACTCCAGAGCTGAGGGACACTGAAAGAAGGGACATCTTATGTTGTATGGAGCTGTGTTGTTCAGAATATAGAATGCCCATCACTTGAATAAGGGATGTCCATTATGTTCCACAGAGGTTTGGGGCTTTGAAATAAGAGATACTCCCTTAAAACAAGGGAAAACTGGCAAACATAAGTAGTGGCAGGGCCCTCACCTACAAGTCCCTCTGCTGTCAGGCAAGCCCTATGTGCAGCTCATACTGGATGTGGCCAAAGGGGAAGGAGGGAAAGTTCCCCTCTGATGTTGTACTCAGAGATTACTGCTGGGAAGTCCCTTGGCTGTTGTCCTCATTGCTACAGCAGCCTATGAACTGCTGCCTCAGAACTACTACAGAGCTAAATGTGAGTTCTATACATAGAAGACTCTAAACTACAGTTAAATTCACACTAGACAATGGGTGTTTTAAACAGACTCGGGGGGTCACCACCAGGTGCTTTTAGACAGACCAGGGGGTTGCCTTATCCATGTCCCTTGCCATAGAGCTGTGGACAGATCGCCAGATGTCCGCAGTTCTATGGCCATTACCGGGGCAACCCACAGCCAGGAGCAGAGCTGTGGCGCCCAGTCGTCCTTTAGACAAACTGTTGCTCAGCCCCCGGACAGTGCTCCAGATTCAAGCGGCCAGCTCCACTCACGGTGTCCCAGGATATTCCAGGGCACTGCAAGCAGAACTAACCCAGAGCAGGCAGCACCTGCTCTGCCTCACCCCAGGGTGACCTGCCTTTACAGCGACAGGCCATCCAGTGGTGAGGCAGAGCAGTAGCATAGCAGGTGTCCATCTAAAGGCACCCAATATGTGGTATATACCTGCTGTTATGTAAACTGGGAGTTTCAGTGGAGTATCTCTAGAGTATCTAGTATCTCTAGCAATCAGCATGCATGCAAACCCTATTAAATACAATATGTTTTGCATGGATGCTGCCCCCTAGCATAAAAGTTATCTGCAAGACAATTGCACTGTAAATTTATTTATTTATTCAAATTTATACCCTGTCCTTCCCAGAGGGCTCAAGGTGACTTACAACATATAAAACCATGTAAAAACATATAGAAATCCACTTTAAAAATGCACCCCAGCCCCCTTAGCCCTCACGCACCAACCCTTATTCTTGCCTGCCACATGCCTGACCGAAAAGAAAGGTCTTATGTTGCCTCCAGAAAATGCTCAGGCTCTGATGGGCCTCCAGGGGAAGGGAGTTCCATAGCACTGAGGAAGCAACCGAGAATGCCTGAATTTGCTCTTTAAAGCTTATAAACAATACCATGGGAATTCCTTAGGCCTCTTTCAGACTCCCAGCCCTTGTTTTCTATTCTGTGCTTGTAGAAAGGGTTCCGTTTCACCCTACTGAAGCAGTTCCACAAATCCTTACTTGCTCAAACCATCATTATTCACTTGAGTGAGGTGTGAAACATTTCTGCTTACATCTTCACATGCCTATATTTGAATTCTGGTAAACAGTCTGCCTCAGAGATGTATTTGAATGAAATGTGAACATTTTAAACATTTTAAAGGTATCAGCTGAGGTGAAAAGATGACAACATTTGTCTGTCACTTGGATTTTCATCAGTGAGATTTTTTAAAAAAGCTATGCATATAGAAAACCCACGGACTCACTTCTCAGCTGTGAATTACAAGAGCCTAAAATCCCATTAATAGATAACTGGAATGAAACAGAAATGCCTTAGGTTGTCTGTGCCTACAAAATACATCACAATCATTCTTCTAAATTCTGCAAAGCCTTTCTCCTGGGCCACACGTCAGCCATCTACAGCAATAAGGAGCCAGAAAGGTGCCTTCAAAAGGAAAAAAAAAGACAAAATAAGAGACTTTTTTGTGTTCATTTTGCATTGTCTTAAACACATTTTTCTTTACTGTGTTTCATCATTTCCCTATCTTCTTCTCACAGTTTGACTTTGCCCTCCTCTCCTTCTGTTGTCACGCTTCTCTACTCAGTGGGTGATGGCTCTTTACATTTTTTGCTTCAAATGTATATAATGAATTTCAGTGTAAATGAACGTACAGAGCCTGATGGAGATTAATACAAAGTGATAGAACAATCATGTCACAGTGCGAAGACTAAGATGCATCTTCTCCCTTCATGCAAGTTCTGAAAGCTAATGGTAGCTAGACATATTAACTGATGAAAGAACAGAACTCATAGCACCGTGGTCCTTACTCTTCATAAGAATGTCCTCTACTCATTCCTGACAAATTCTTTTGCAATTTTTAAATTCATATTTAAACTATAAAGATGCCCACATGTAAAGTCCATTTATAGGAATCTTAACAGTAAATTAAGCTTTGCTCCCCCAACAGATAAAAAATTATATTCATATACTTATCTCTTTCAGACAAACCATCATTGTAACATGGTTAACCTGTCACCTGAAATTTAAGGGCCAGTCCAGGCCTAGGAAAGGCTGACTGAGTGGCTAATTTAGTTATTTAGATTTATATCCTGCCCTTTCCGGAAGGTTCAGGGCAGCGAACATATAAAAAGCAAAGATAAAACCAAAGAACTGGGCATAACCCCCCTCCCCCCATAAAATAGATCCCAAACCTCAACCCTGCCTGTTAAATGCCTGACCAAACAAAAGAAGTTTTACATTGCCTCTGGAAAATGCTTAGGCCCTAGGGCTTTGGAGAACCCCCAAAGGAAGGAAGTTCCAAAGTTTTGGAGCAACCACTGAGAGAGTCTCTCTTCATGCATTTACTTTACTGTATGGATGCATTACGAAGATGGAACCTACAAGAGAGCACTCTCAGCTGACCTTAGAGGCCACAAGGGGGCACAAGGTGGGAGGTGGCCCTTTAGATCTGTAGGGCCCAAGCTGTTTAAGGCTTTATATGTCAAAAACAGCACCTTGAATTGTGCCTGGAATGCTACTGGCAACCAGTGAGGACTCCAGAGCACTGATGTACTGTGCTGCTGGTGACCCATCAGGAGGTGGGCCGCCGTGTTCTGCACCAGCTACAGCCCCCAAACAAACAATCTTCACAGACAGCCTCACACAGAACACATTGCAGTAACCTAGCCTTGAGGTAATGAAGGCTTGCATAATGGTGGCCAGGTCTGTTTCTGAAAGAAAGGGTCAGCCGTCTCACCACATGGAGTTAGTGAAAAGCACTCCTGGTTGCAATATGTGATATTCTACATGCAGCTCAGGATCTAGCACCCCAAGACTGCAAATCCAAGTAACCACATTTGCAGATTCTGAAAGCTAATGGAGAGCGTGGAGGAAGCTGGTGTCTCCCCTGTTGGACAGAGCGCTTGTAAGAGACCACAACAGAGGGTACTTTCCAACGAGACATAATGCACACTATTTGCCTCCGTGAAAAACTCTGGGAGGCAAATGATGTGCAGCTTTTGTCACGTGGGAAAAGTGAAGCTGGGCAGTTTGGGCAGCAATCATACGTGTCATGCCAAACTCAGTTTTCCAGCCCTGTATCCCGTGCATGATCACCACCAAAGCTTTGTTTTCCCATGTGACAAACGCCGCACATAATTTGCCTCTCGGACCTTCTCGCAGAGGCAAATAGTGCACATTATGTCTTGTCGGAAAGCACCCAGAGAGACTGATTGTGCAACTGAGGGATACTGTGATGCAATTAATTATTGTGGGAGCTGCTGTATCCTGTGCCTAAGTGAGGGGGAAAGGCGGCACAGTGGGTAAAGGTGAAACTTGGGGCAAGCAAGTCTGCTACAGTCCCAGTGGTTCTCAACATTTTTGTCCATGTGACACCATTTTGAAACTTAAATATAATCCTGTGACACAGAGTTGCAGGGCTTGAAGGTACCTCAAGAGTCACCCAGTTAAATCCCTGCACCACTGCAAGATTGACCATAACTCAACTGTCCCAGTAGAGAAATGGATCATTTAACAAAAGGTCTGTCACAAACAGAGATCAGGAGTGGTTATAGTTTATTAATTGTCACTGGCTTTCACCTTGGCCCATAGCCAATACAGGTATAATAAGAATTCACAAGCAAAATAAAATACATTAGTCATTACATTAATAGTAACCACTCCCCCACCCCTGTTAGGAACCCAGCCCCCAGGCCCGCACCGGCCCGCTCCCCAAACCCCCCGGCAGTACCTGCTCCTCCTGCAGCAGCGCGCCAACCCCCAAAGAGCCCTGCTATCGCCGCAGCACCTCCGGGCAACGAGACCCCGCCCTGCAGCTCCCAGAGCGGCACACAGTTCCTTCCAGCTGACAGCGATCCCGGAGGCAGGGCCAGGGATAGGAAACAGGCAACGAAGGACACGCCCCCTCCCTTACGCCGCTCAGCGCGGCTGCAACAACGCCCCCCCACTACAGTATAAAGGCTGCAGGTGCACTTACTTCAGTGCTGGTGATCAGAGCCTTGTGCCCGTGAGACTGGCCCCCTTTTTCCTGTGCAGTGTGTTGAAGCAGTTCCTTGTGTGTTCGTGTGGTATGTGTACAAAGTGATTGTGGTGGCGGGGGCGAGTGTGGGTGAGTAGGTGTGCGAGTGCTTGAGTTTGCTGTGAGTTTGGCAGCAGGTAAGTTTGCATTTCCTTTGGGGTTTTTTTGGAGATCACAATACCTGGGCCCTTCCTAGAGTGCCAGACCTAGCCTGCCCTCCCCCTCCGGGGGCATGCTCACTCTCCCCTCCCCACAAGATTCCTACCACTTCCATGGTGTTCCCCTCCTTCGCCCGGGTGCGTGTGTTATCAGCAGCAAGGGCGTGCGCTCACCCAGATGCCC
>QEPC01001500.1:1862634-1874337 GCA_003113815.1 Sphenodon punctatus
CAGCAGCCTTCTGGGGGCCTTGGAAGCAGGGACGATGTTCCCTGAGCCTCTCTTGCTGCTTCCCAGACCTGCAGGATTGCCTGGGAACTGGATTTTTGACATGGGGGGCGGGGGGAGAGATTGGGGAAAGCTATGCTGTTCTGTCCCTTGGGTGAGGGGAGGTGGTGATCAGTGTAAAGCATATTTTGGCTCTCCACAAGAGGAAAATTTTGGTATGTAACACTTGGACTTGGGAACATTGTCCACCCCGGCATAGAGGGTCCCAAGAGGGATTGAAAATCCCTTGTGGTAGGATAGTGTTTCAATTTATATGATAGCATATAAATGCTATCATATGCATTATCTATCATTTATAATATATAATTTATATATTATATATTACTATGCATTATAATATATATTAATCATCATAACTAATGGTGGGGTCCATTAGTTCAGCTGAGATAAAGTTCTACATTTAGAGGAGAAAAACCAAATGCACAAAGGATAAGATGTGAGATACCCGACTTGGCAGCAGCGCATGTGACAAGGATTTGGGGATTGTGGTTAATCACAAACTGGACATGAGTCAGCAATGGGATGTGGCTGCAAAAAAGGCGAATGCAGTTTAGCAGCACCATTCTCACCTCCGTGCATTTTTGTCCAAAACAGTCTTTAAGATTAAAAAAACAAAAGAAAAGAAAGATTATTTAGTGGTATGGGTGAGTTCAGGGGGTAATAGAAATACTGCTTTCTCCTGTTGCTCAGAGGCTTTGTGTTTCTTATAAGCATTGTTGTTGGGATGAATTATTCATTTGTGTTACTAGACACTCCTGAAATTAAAGTTACAACCATGGAATCACAGAGTTGGAAGGGGCTTTGAGGGTCATCGAGTCCAGTTGCCTGCTTGGATGCAGGATACAGATACAACATCCCTGACAGATGGCTGTCCAGCTTCTTTTTGAAAATCACAAATAATGGCGAGCCTACAGCCTCTCTAGGCAACTTGTTCCACAGCCACACAGCTCTGTTAGGATGTTTTCCTGATATTTATTCAAAATCTACCTTCCTGAACTTTGAGCCTATTTATATCTGCTCCTGTCCTCTGTGACAATGAAAAATAATTCTTTGCCATCTATGCGACAGCCTTTAGGTATTTGAAGACTAAATGCTATTATGTCTCCCTTAATCTTCTATTTGCTAGGCTAAACATACCCAGGTCCTTCAACCTTTCCTCATAACACTTGCTTTCCAGGCCCTTTACTATCTTTTTCACCCTCCTCTGAATATGCTCCAATTTGTCAATGTCCTTCTTAAAACGAGGCACCTCAAACTGGACAATATGTGAGGTCTGACCAATTCTTTATAGAATGGATTATTACTTCCAAGAATTTGGAAAGAATTATTTCTGTTAATGCAGACTAAAATTGCATTCGCCTTTTTTGCAGCCACATCACGTTGCTGACTCAAGTTCAGTTTGTGATCAATCATGATCCCTAAATCCTTTTCACAGGTGCTGCTACTAAGTCAGGTATCCCCACTCCACTCACCATCTTATCCTTGTGCATTTGGTTTTTCTTCTCCAATTGTAGAACTTTATCTCAGCTGAACTTCATTGTGTTAATTCCAGCAGAAATTTACAACTGATCAAGATTCCATCATCTCCATAGTCTCTCAGAGTTTCCATAGTCCTTTGTAGTTCCCCTAAAATAGCATGTTTTGGAGGACATGCCAATCAGTAAATACAAGCTGATGGAATAGCATCAGTCAATACAAGTTGATGTATTGGCCAAATTCCACGGTGGGTAACTTCATTTGCTTCCTTGATTCCACTTCAGAATCAGTTGGATTGTCACTGAGTATTACCTCCACGCTATATATAAACAGGAAGAGTAAGCCTCTCAAAGAGACAAGTAGAAATTGTTGAATACAGTATTATGCAAAAAAGAAAAAGAGAAAAAAGGCACTTTAATCCATTTTACTTATTAAAACAGCCGAGAGATTTGATATCATCTTTGTCAGGAAAATGCTATACATTCTCAATTCCGCTGTGGAATTCTAAAAACAACAACAACAACAAAAAACAACTTACAGCTACTTTAGCTTGCTTCAAAAGAGTCTCACATTCAGAAAAGCTCACTAAATGTGAGTAAAGGCAGTAACACAGACTTTCATCTATGGTGACAAAACGATACTATGTCTGGGCATTGCCAAGTGCCTTGTACTCCTATTAACTTCTGTGAGAGTGAAGGGCACCAGGTATCTCAATGGAGGCAATTATGATCCCACAGGACTGGGCCCATCATTCTTTTAGAGTCTCTTCAGAACCACCTCAGGACAATGGCTCTACCTTACAGGTTGAACTGGTCAGACATTAAATGGAAAAGCTTATAAAACAAGAGGCCGTTTGAAAACGAAACAAGCATTATCGAGGGGGAAAATTTTCCAGAGCATCAGAGTCAAATAAAGAAACTAAGAAGGAGGCAGAAGCAGAGACTGAGAAGCAGAAGAGAAATTTGATGGTGGAATGAGAACTGACTTGTGCTTCACTGTATTTTAACAACAATAGGTGTCTTTAGATGGACACGGGACTGGCTATCCCTGGAGCTGCACCTCCATGTCTGCCCACACTCAACCCCGCCACAGTCCATTTTAAACAGACCCAGTGGTTGCCCTGACCCAAGGGCCACCCATGCAGAGCCTCCCCCCCCACACCTTAGAGTTGCAGGCAGATCACCTGATGCTCTAGGCTGCTGCCCCGCAACTCTGTGAAGTTGCCTTGGGCAACTGCCGACCTGAGGCAGAGTTGCAGCTGCTGTTTGCTGGTCTGGGTTTGGCCAGCCTGCTCTGCTGTCAGTGCTCCAGAATGTTTGGGAGCACTGCAAGCAGGGTTGCCTGCACTACTTCTGCTCTGCCGCACCATCTAGCGGCCTGCCTTTAGACAAACAGGCCACCCGGGGGTGAGGCAGAGCAGAATCAGGGCTGCGGTCAGTCTGTTTACACCCAATGTGTTAAGCACACATTAAGAGTAGAAGAGAAATGCCTTTGAGACAAAGGTCAAGGAATACCACCAGCTGGAATACACATAGCTTGATACAGAAGATAAGCCAATTAAATTTATACCCAACTCTTTATGGAATATACATTTTTTGGTCACTCTGCTAAAGGCTTTGATCTCAGGTTCTTTGGGTCCCTTTTGTAAAAATATATATGAGCCATATCATTTTATGTCTTTTCTATCTTTTTAAATGCATTTTCTATCCTTTTTTAAAACAGCAAGATAAGAAATGTTCTTTTTGCTCTGTCTTCCCCACTACCATCCTCTCTCTCAGATTTCAGTTTTCTCTCTCTTTTAAGCTACAGGAGGCTCTGTATTCTTTCTGCTCTTTTAAACTTTCTGCTTATTATACTGATGTACAGTTTTTGGGCTTAGAGTATCCACATTTTCTCTCTACTGCCTTTGATGCTACCAGGAGGGTGCTGCAATGATGATCCAGTTCCTCATTTCAGTAAAGTTTACTTTATGAAACTGCAGTGTCTTGGATCAGACTCCAGCTTGGATAAATTGAATTCACACAACTCTGCGGATGTTACTAGAGCTATGCCAGTTTACACTATTTGAGGATAATCCTCCCCCTCCCATTGATTCCCAAGAAGCAGAGGGTGGATGCTGTTGGGGCTCACTCCCCCATGGGAAAAGAAGCAACAGACATTTCCTTGGAAAAAAGCTAGGCTAGAGTCGGGCTCCCTAGTGCTGGGCAGGGCATGCTGAGCCAAGCGCCCACACTCAGTCTGTGCTCACCTGGCTGCAAAATGGTCATACACAGCACTGAGCCCATCTATAACCCATGTGCGAGTGTGGTGAGAATGGGCCCCACAGGCCCTGGTGCTGCTGAACCACCTGCACATCTCATAGCCATGCTTCTGCCTCACAGTGATCTGCTCCACCCTGCCCAGACAGAGAGCAGTATCCCTGCCACCTTTCCGCACTACTTGGGCCTGGGATCAGGGACCTGGGGCTCTCAGCTCAAAATGCTGCCAGCAAACTGGTGCAACCTAAGCCATATCCATGATGCTGGCTGATCTCCGGGGGCCCAGTTCAGTAGCCTCCCTGTAGAGAAGTGGCACTGTTAATGCACCTGGCTTCAGGACTGGAACCAGGTAGTGCTCCTTGGGTAGACTTACTGGGGAGGTCCCAAGGGTGGGGTTGGGCAACATTTATTTTGTTCCAGAAGGCAAATAACTAGGACCAGCCCTGCTCTTCCTCTTACAAAAATGAGAATTCCTCAATACTTATTTGCCCCCAAATGTATTCGTAGTATCTGAGTTTTTTGAACTTACAGACTCACTAGAAACTGGCTATAACAATTGTATTTACCAATCCCCTTCCCCGTTGTTTCAAATGGGAAGCTTTTCACAATTACGTATTTTGGATGGCAGCCTGCCGAGCTCAGTTTTTCTAGTCTCATTAGCGTAAGCAGACGAATAGATTTTCTCATCAGAGGGAAGGGAACCACTGTGATCATTAATCCTGATTTCCTGCTTAGCAAACAGTGGAATTTCACCCCCCGCCCCCCCCCCCCAGTGGTTGAGCTACGGGGTATCTTTTAGGAAATAAACCAATCAGAATTTTAAAAGCTAACGTGATGAAGAATGAACCGTGGGTAAATCATGCCAATAGGGAATTACCAATTCCACCACTTCTGAATGTATCAATACCGCCTCTGTACACCTACTCAATTTTCAGTCTAGTCTTCCCTTTTGTCTTCTTTTGTGCTTCTAAAGCACAATGCAACCTATGGTTCTATATTTAAGGAATAATTCACATTTTAAGTGAATATGTGATGCACATATTTTCAAAGACTTAAAACCGTGCCCATTTAAAATTGAATCATCTTTTGGTAAATTATTCAATGTTGAAGAGAAGCATATTATCTGAGAAAGGGTGTTTTCAAACAAGATGCTACCATGCATGGCCACCCAGGAGCCACGGATCCAACTGCCCATCTGAAAGTGAAGTGGCCAGAAGTGCGCCCCCATGAGCCACGGAGCCCCCACTCAGGGAAATCCAGAGTGCTCCATGTGGGGCAGGCCACATGGATGTGGGCAATGGGTGGCCATGGAGCCCCTGCCCATATGAACGGTGACAGCCAGCCACGCCAGCTAACAGGCCCACTTCTCAGATGCAGCGTGGGCAGGGAAAGCAGTCTTCGTAAGTCAGAAGAACTGGCCAAGAGCACTGGCCAGCCTGGGGACATGTCACTTGCAAAGGCCAGCCCAGCACACGTCCCCTCCCCCATGGTCCATGGCAGGGGGAGTGCGTGGGTGCTGCCTCTGTGGCTGCAGTAGCCACGCTGGGAGCTACCCATTAGAATCCCTCCCCAAACACACAGCGCCTATGTGGGTGCTCTGTGGCAGAGCCACACTGTGGCCACAGGCACCACGCCCCCATCACCTTGCTTGTTTAAAAATACCAAAAGTGCATTAAGATACACCTGTTTTTTAATACTGTATGTTTTCCGAAAACAAAATAAGAGGTCATATCAGAACAATACCCCACTGACTGGTTAGACCTTTCTTGAGAATTGAATATAATAAATATAAAAGTCTCAAAACCAGATGAGGTCAATAAATACCCCCCACGTACTACTCGTCCCCCTCACCAAACATCTGGTGAAACAGCCAGGTTTTGCACCATCTACCAGAACGGGCCAGGTCAGTCAGGGCACAGCAGTAACTCCACTTCCCTCCTAACTGTGGCTTCCAGATACCAAGCACTGTGCTTCCTGCAAGATCCTCTCTCTTCCAAGTCCTGCCCAGACAGCAAAACCCTATAGCCCAAGCCCTGTCCCATCCCAGCCAGGCTCTCCCTCCCATGGCAGGGGGTAATGCCAGCTCTATTATTGTGAGAGAGTAGAAAAAGTACAGACTATCAGATGAAATCCCAGGAGAGGAGAGGTTTTTGGGTGAAAAAAAAAAAAAAAAAGAAAAGAAAATAGCCCACAAGTCACCTGCTCATCAGTTCAGTGGCCGTCAGATATTTGTACACTTCTGCCTTGTGGCAAGTGGCCAGCCACTGCTGCAGGACATGTCATCTGGAGAAGGTCAGTGACGCAGTGCGGGCTAAGGCTTACTCAGCCAGGCTAATGTGCACCCTCCTGTCTGTTAGGCCCTACCCAACCCCACCACGAGGTGAAGTCTGAGGATCAGGCCTGAAAGAGCATGCTTACCCCAGCCGCCAAACAGCTGATCATGAAGGGCCCCGGAAGAATGTGCTCACTCCAGTGGCCAAAAAATCGATCGGGGTGACAGGGGGTCAGGAGGAACGTGTACACCCTGGCCACCAAACAGCTGTTTGGGGCTTCCTCCACCCCTCCATCAGCATGGAAGGACTTATGATGGCAGCCCCCCGTCCAGATTCTGGGGGGTGGCGGGGACAGTTCATTTGAACTGCCCTCCATGTTAAGCCACAGTGTGGCAGCTGCGCCAGGGGATCCATCTCAACCATCTCATTTATTTTCACCTTCTGTCAAGTCTATTTCAAGGGTGGGGAATCTTTGGCCCACCACTGTCCGGCTCCTTCCCCCCCACCCCCCCTAAAGGGCTCTGTGGACTAGAGCATCCTGTAGAGGGCATAGCCCTCCTGCATGGAGGTATGGTCACCAGGCTGGAAGCACTCCACATTCGTCAGTGGCTGATGGGCCACTTTAAACAAGGGTGAGATGGAGGGTGGGGGCCTGTGTGGAGCTCCTTACCCCAGGCCCAATACATAAAGGGGGGACAAATTTACCCCTGATGGCACCACTGTTGTCAGTGGCATTACAACAGGGATGTAGCGGTCTCATCATGCACTAACTGCACACTCTGGCTTGTTTAACTCTTGAACCAAAGATAAAAATAATAAAATAAATCATCATGCCAGCCTTTCATTGTAGGGCAAGTTCATCTCAAACTCCACAGGGTGGGACTGAGAGAATCTACGAGAGTTTCTTTTTCCAAAGTTCTTGACTGCCTCTCATTCTTGCCAACAGCTCAGCAGCTTCAGATCATTTCCAATCAGTACCACACTCCTTTCTGAAAAGCTCATTAAATACCCAGTTGCGCTAGCTATTCATCAGAACTCAGGAAACAGGCTTTAATAATTCATACAATTTATTTCTCCAGAAGTGCAGCTAATGGATTGTAAACCACCCTGAGCCTCTGGGAAGGGTGACATATACATTTAAATTAAATAAATAATATACATTAGCCCCAATAAAATGGGCACATGCAAAGAAATCTGGTATTTTGAGCTGCATTCTTGAATGGTACCCATTGGTTTAATATAACAGCAAACTACTCAGCTCACTTAGCCAAATCAACTAATTGAGTGCACACTGCGATCTCAAAGCACCAGGGCTGATTGGATGTTTTGCCGTAAGGCATGTTATTCCATAATTGCTCTTTATCTGGGTGGTTCTTCTGGATGTCTCTTCACCACTCTTGGAGATAAGATACTGAACAGGACAAACCACTCGAATAATCCAGCCTGGCAATTCATGTGTTCCTAACATAACTTTGGCTAACTACGCCATTTTCAAGAGGCAGAAACACAGAGAATATAAATCTGTTTCTATCAGCAAAGTCACACAGAAAAAATCCTCATCCTCTTAATCTGCTTTCACTCATGATAGTTTTAGAATTGATCTTATTATGGTTATGTTCAGCATATCTCAATGCTGATACTACTACAACTGCTACTTATCATTTCTATAGCGCTACTAGGCATACATAGTATAGTCACAGATTTTTGGAGGCAGGTCCGTGCCCAGTGAATCTAGTCTAAGAATGCTCTTAGCTCTTACCTTGTAGCCCACACCATGACCACTACCACTGAATGGGAGATATCAACAGAGTTGTATATCTGGGAGAAAGCTGAAGTACAGTTCTACCAAGGAGTGAGCCTTTGTTCTAGGTCTCCTAGAACTTTGGCTTGAAATGAGGTAGCCCATATTTGTGTAACCCTGCGAGTTTTAAAATTAGTAGGAGGAAGAAAGAACACTCTCTCCTACTATCTGCGGGAGAGCATAAGGATTGACACAAATAGTGTGTATGGGGGAGCCTTCGTTTGCATGAATGTCCTCATTGAGGAAGCTCCCTTGTCTACCCAAGTTTGAACATTTTTGAGGAAATGTTGGGCAAATTGGGGCACCTGGAAAAAAGTGGACTTAGCCTACTGGCTGCAGGCCATAGTCCTGATTAGAGGCACACTTCACAGCATTTGGGCCAGGCTTGGGGTCACCATGACTAAGAGTACCAGGCCTGGCTGGAGTGCTACCTGGCTGAAAGCGATAAACAAGCTTCTTGAAAGGTTTGCATCCTCCTGTTGAGTAGTGGTAATGCTTCTTCCAGAGGAGAGGGCTGCTGTAACAGGACAAAAGGTAGCACCAGCTAAAAAAGGAACAGGCACTTGAAATAACAAAGGATCCCTCTGTTAGTTCGATGTTAAAAAGGTACAGGTGCTAGATGGACTGAGGATGGTACCTAGCACCAATGAGAGACAAACAAGCCCAGTGCCCTGTGGTATTTAAGGATTATTCCTCAGTCAGAAGAGGAGCTCTACACTAGGCTTGGAGACAGAAGCTGATCAGCGGAGGTAGTTTGCTGATAGACTATGAAGCTTTTAGCCCTAGGAAACAAATGCTGGATTGTAGGGATGTGCGAACGCGGTTCGGAAGTTTGGACAGAACTCGAATAGTTCGGTCGACTGAACTGAACTTTCAAACTGAACTCGAATTCGAACAAACTGTTTGGTCAAATCTGAACCAGTTCGGAAGGCAAAAAAACCCAGTTTTGAATGTACAAACTCGGTTTGGAAGTTCGGAATTCGACCGAACTCAAATAGTTTGGTCGACCGAACCGAACTTTTGAATCAAATTCGATTTTCGAACCGAACTGAATTTCCGAACTCGGTTCTGTTCGCACATTCGTACCGGATAGGCAAAGACTCTGACATCGCTGCGAATGGAAGCAGACTGCTAGGAAACCCAGATGGAAACTGTCCATTTCTTATGCCCAGAAAGGGCTTTGGACTGTTGGATTATTTGAATATGGACTATGCATCAGGTGAAAGTGAACAAAATACCAAATAGACCTTTGGTGGCTTGGGCTGGCTGAGGGGGAGGTGGAAGCCAGATATACAGATCCTAGTCTGTATCCTTAATTACTTACACCAGGATTGGGCTCACAGGAGAATTGTAACCCATGGTCAGGGGAATTGTGGCATAAAGAATTACATATAGAGATTTTAGGTAATTGGGGTGCGACTCTGCCAAGGTTACTTACCTCAGAATCAGGCCCCTCTAAGCGTGCCTTAGACAGAATACACAGCTGCAAACCAGGAGAAATTCTTTGCTAAAGTCACTGACTACGTTGGGTGTACCAGGACAGTTGAGCCAGTTCGCGAGACTGACTCACCAGCTACCTGTTCTGGGCCTGGAGAGTGGGTCTTGGCTACAACTGTGATTCCTCTTGCTGCACTAGAAAAAGGCTGTAGTGCACACATCTGTGTTTTTCGGTGCGAGAGAAACTAAAAGAGCTGCTTTGGAGCAGCAAGAAGTACTGGTAGTCAGCAACAGCAGCCTCCAGAATAGGTTCAGGTGAGATCCTTTTGATCTAGCCCCTCATGAAGTCACTTAGCTGGGTCGAGGTGGCCACCTAGGGCTCCTGAGAACAGTGGCAGTAAAGAGCAGTGCCCAGTCAAAATATGGAGCAAGCTGAAGACAAGAAGTAGATTCCCCCCAAACAGTCCAAGCCATCAACCGGGTACCTGGCAGGTCGGGCAACCCATCAAACCTGGGGTGTCTGACTTGCCCTGGCCAATCAAAGGCAAACAGAAAGACTGCTGAATATGTTCCCAATAAGCATGAAACACAATTTGCATGTATGTACAAAAATAAAAATAAATGATCTTTATAACACAAAAGATGACAGTATTCCAAGACAGTTTACCGGACCAAAACGGTACAAAACCCAAGAGGTTTACAAAGAAGAGAATAATTTAAAGCACAAAACAGAGTAACAAATCCTCCAAAGCAGAGCAAACCACAGAGTAATAAATCTTCAATGTTTTGTTACCACACAGTGACTTCTTCAGGAGTACTATAAACAGTCAAACAGCTCCTGCTCTAAAGTTGCTGATGTCCTGTTATAATGAAACATCATGCAAGCATAAGTTACAACTGTATATTTGAGTATTAGATAAATAAACAAGAAAACTGCAGAATACCATGGACCTGATGGTACTTACTGAAGGCAAAGGTCAAGTTCCCCTTTTTTTCCCTTGGTGACTGATCCATATGCGTAGGGAAAAAAACCCTCAAACTGGAAACAAGGCAGAATGAGTGAGAAGGGGCTACAAAAAGTTAGAGTATAGCCTATATCCTAATATCCCCAAATAAGCTCCAAAATAGAGCTTAGGGGCAACACATGCTGCTACAGCATTACCGCCCCCCCCAAAAAAAATAAAAAAAATATTTTTTTGTGTTATAAAGATCATTTATTTTTATATATACATGCAATTTGTGTTTCATGCTTATTGGGAACATATTCAGCAGTCTTTCGGTTTGCCTTTGATTTATTGATTGATTGAACTGCTCAGTGGACACCCCCTCTTGCCTTCATGACTTGCCCTGGTTGCATTCAAGCACCAGTTGGTACCTTGAATACTTGGGCTGACACCTCACCGCTGGGCTGCTGCTCCTCTTCTGGTCCAGTAGCTGCTCACTGTTCCTCCCTAGCTCATGTGCTGCTTAGCTGAGCTGGGGACTACTCTTCTCGGCTTTTTCTGACCAATGGGGTTGGAGAGTGAGGTGGTCTCTTCCCACCTACATACACCCCCCTAATAGGTCCTGTTCCCAGGAAGACCCAAAATGGGTGTAAGCGCAGGACCCATGCTCACCCCTGGTACGGGTCTTCCTGGAAACGGTGGACCCATTAGGGGGTGCATGCAGGTGGGAAGAGGCCTCCTCACTCCCCCCTTCCCTACTCAGAAAAAGCCAAGCAGGAAAGTCCCCATCTCAGCTGATCAGCAGAGTAGGGAGCAGCGACCAGGACTGAAGGAGCAGCAGCCCAGCGGCGAGGTGAGTCAGCCCGGGAGCTGTGGGTGCTGGGTTTGGCATCCTGGAGCGTCCTTTTGATCTAGTCCCAGGATGCCCCAGTAATACTCATATTTTTGGGCACTCAGTGTGGGGGCTGAAAATGCGGGTATTATTTGTGAGTAGCAAACGTGCTACCCACTGCAGCTCGAGTCTGGATCCAACAGATCAACCTACTCCTCAAGGCTCCCGGTGACAATTAACTGTGAGTGGGACAAAGACAGGGGGGTGGGGCAGAGAAAGAAGAGTGTGGAACGTTGGGTGGATGCTTTTGTAACCACATCTCTACAGCAAGGCCTGTCTGGGTTACTAGTGAGTATCCTTTTATGTTTATATTATTTTTTTCCTAATAAATCTCTTCGTTCTTAACCTCACTTGCATGCTTGCAAGTGAATTGCCTGTTATTTATTTTATTTTTATTTTTTATTTTTATTTAGTAGATTTTTATACCGCCCCATCCTGCACAGCAGCTCGGGGCGGTTAACAGCAATAAAAACCATTTAAAACATTTAAAATACAATTATAAAACATATCAATAAGACAGGGTGGTATAAAAATAAATATACAGGTGGGGGATTAAAAATCACCC
>QEPC01001500.1:1879788-1900669 GCA_003113815.1 Sphenodon punctatus
AGCGGCTGGGACAATTCCACCAGATCAGACTGCTGAGGGGAGGGTGCGTGGCATGAATCAACAGCTTGAGCATGCAGTAAAGATTGGGTTAATTGTGGGAGGGGTCATGCCCTCCTGTCCCCAGCTTCAGTGTTGTCCCCAACCTGCAGAGGAAGAAGATCAGGACTGAAAGACGAAGGCAAAGTGTGAGTGCGTGGAGCCTAAGTTGTAAGCAAGCACAATGTATTAGACTGTACAATGTCTTTAATGCTAACATGGCATGGAGGTTAAGGCAGGAGCCTTAACTAGCAATTACCATGCTTTTTAGTGCATGATTGAATTTGCAAGAGCCATAACTCTTCTTGTAAACTGGAGGTTTTTTGACAATGGAATAGAGACTAGAGACAGAATATTACTGAGATGTATGGCCTCATCCTATTCCCAGCTACTTACAGCCTGTAAGACAGCCACTCACATACAGCTTAGTTTAGCTTTAATACATGCATTCTAAGTAGTATTATTTAGCCCTTTAGCAATTCTGCAAAATATATATGCAACCGTTGTGTATAGATGTCTGACGACTAAAAAGAAATCTATTTTTCATTTCACAATTAACTGTTATTCCCATCATACTGTACATTGTTCTTCTAAAATGATATTGTCAAACAACTTCTTCTGGCTTCAAACATTTGTTCCACCGTGTGCTTTGGAATTCTTTGGGAGTTTAATTCTCTCCTTCTGTGTCCTTACAAATTAAGCCTCTGACAAAAACAAATGACTCTGGCAGTGTAGAGAGAGTATACAAATAAATATCCTTAAAATAGCCAGGGCGCATGGAAACACTGCTGTTTGCACATACTTGCACCTTAATCAAAGTCAATTCTGAGTGTGTGTCTAGTGTGATGTTTAGTATTCATGCTATGCTTTTTCAAACTGAGGTTAGAAATAAAAGATAACTTCTCCCACAGCCAGTAAATCTGGGTTTTGCTGGCTGAGCTGATTGGAATGATTTGTAGTATAACAGGTGTCTGTTGGCGTTAAGGCCCTGGGAATTTGTGCAAGAAACTGCAATATTAACCAGTTTTGCCAAGTATAATACTAGCTTTATTCAGGTGGTGGATTTGCAACATAAGGGCTTCCCAGATATCAGCAGCTAGTAAAGTCTCCACTTCACTAGCTGGGCAAAGCTTAACACTTTCACAGATTGGAAAAGCACTGATGTACTGATGATATTGTGCGACTCTTGAGCAGCAACCTAAGTCAGGTGATTAACCTGCCATAACATATACCAGTATTTTACCTCAAATCAGCCCTGACTTCCCAGCACCAAAGGATTCATAGCTGCCTGCCTGTGAAACTACTGCAATTTAAAATGGGAAAAAAATTATTAATATATGTTTACACCTTTTTCAAACCACATACAAGCTTGTCCAAAAGAGAAGAACTTCTAGGAGAGTGGCTAGTACAATCTTTGGAAAGCTTCATCTGTATTGAAGTACATTCAGCATGCCTTTGTAGAGAAAACCTCTGAATGATCTCACAGGTTGTTTCAGTTTCTTTCCTTTACAATTCTGATGCATTTCCCCCAATAGCCAGAAACTGTAAAATGAATGGGAAGACTTCATTAGAGTAAGATGAGAGAGAGAGAGCAAATGGATTTCCTGCCAGTTTTCAAAGGCCCTCGCATCCTGCTTTTCATTTCTCTTCTCAGCAATTCTATGAGGTTAGCTACAGGCCAGTCTTGAACCCTCCTGCCATGACCCATAGTTTACCAGACCTGATTTAGCAATGCAAGGACAAAGTTAAAAGGTGTCTGCCAAGCTCCAGCATTACAGTCATGGGGCATTATCTTCCCCAGTACAGCAAGGAGACAAAGTTTTAAAATTAGGCCAAATTCACTCCCACTGTTTATTCATTGACTGCTATGGACAGAGCCATTATATTCAAAGAGAAGAAGTTGCAGTTTTACTCACATTCTGTCATATATTAGCTCAGAAGTAGCAGCAAAATTGTTCTTAACTTTGGTTATGTTCAAGCTGTAGAATGGAACAAGCTGACATGTGTAACCTCAGGGTGTTATGCTACAATTCATTAATTTATTTATTGCCGTTTTCTTTTATCCCGCAACCCTCCTACTCACAGAGCAGCTCAGGGCGGCTCACACACACAGTCAACAATTCATAAATAAAACATAATTCACAATTTAAAATTCATTAAAAATACTAAAAATATACTAAAAGGGCAGAACCAATCCCCCCCTCCCTTAACCCACAGCACCCAACCTGTCTCCCTCTCCAAAGGCCCAACAGAACAGCCAGGTCTTACACGGTCTTCAGAAAGAGAGGAGGTCTGGAGCCAGACGGGCCTCTAGCGGGAGGGAATTCCATAGCCTAGGAGCGGCCACCAAGAATGCCCTCCCCATCGTTGCCACCCAGGAAACCCAGGGGACTTCGAGTCGAGCGTTCATGTGTCATAAAGGGAAAATATCCCGTTGTCTCGAAGGAATCAAAAAGTACTTACTTAACTTACTTTAAAACTTTAATAGACTCAATTGAAAGCAGTTAGCACAAAGAGCTCCAGTGTAATTCTCTAGCCATTTCCAGAACAAGTGCAAGAGTCTAACCAAAAAATGGTGATGAACTGTGTTGAGCCCTATACACTCTTATAGAGCATAAGAGTCCCTGCCTTGAAAAGCTGTTGATTTAAATAAGCAGGATGGACACAAGGTAGGGGGAAACAGTTATAACTAAAGCTAGTTAATTCAACACAAATAGATATTTCAATTCAAGTTGAAATTGAAGCAACATCCCAATTGAACAGTCTAAACAGGATTTGAATAGAATAAGAAATCACCCACAGTTCTGTCCCATTAATCCCAATAGGAAATCCCAATTAAATGGTGCCAACTGCATTGTGCTCTGAAATTTCAACATTGATATTCAATTAGCTCTAGTTATAGAAGACAGAGATATTTTATAAAGGATGTTGTTCCCATATTTATTTCATCTCCTTGTAAAATGATGTTAAGTACGTCTCTTTTGGGGTGGGAGGGAGGGATCCTTTGCGCAGAGAGCAGCAGCTACATGGCAAGCCAAAGAAAGGGTGAGGGGACTTGGTAATGGGGGAAGGGGAACTGCTGGGGAAACTGTGCTGCTGGGCGCTGCCCGTCTGTGTGCTGATTGGGGTTTCCTCCATCTCCCCCAGGTACAACAAGGCTGTAGGAGTTGCAGGCAGCTGCCTAAGGGCGCTGACTGTTGTGTGGCCATTTGGCAACGTTTAAGGCACAGGCCAGACATTGTGGACACTAGGGACTACTGATGCTGTTCATGCTTTTAAGGGGTGGGGAGGAAGTATGGAGTGTGTCTGGACCCGGGGGGGTGGCGGGGGGATATTGGTTTTTGGTGGTAAGGGTATATTTATGCACTGACCCATCTGTGAGGGAGGGGGTTGGTTGTAAGGGGGGTTTTAAGGGTTTTGCACTCACTCTGTGAGAGAGGGGGTTGTAAGGGTTTTGCGCTGATCCCTCAGTGAGGGGGTTGACGGGAGGAATTTTGACGGGTGGAAGACTAATTTTAAATTTGGTTTTCTAATTTTGTGGTTTTTACTTTTTGTATTTCTTTGTGATTATTTTTTTCTGTTGTAGCCGCTCTGAGTCCTTTGGAAGAAGAGCAGGATATAAGTCTAAAATAACACTAACAGCAGCAGCAGCAGCAAAGAGGCTATTGATTGATTACGTACAGGTCGTCGGGTGCACATCATGCCAGTGCTCCGTGAACTGCACTGATTGCCTAAAGTCTTCTGGGCCAGATTCAAGGTGCTGGTGCTGACCTATAAAGGCCTGAACGGTCTGAGTCCTAACTACCTGTGGGACCACCTCACTTCTTGGGCCTCTGGGTGGCTCCTGCGGTTGCTGGGGGCTGCCCTTCTGGAGGTTCCCTGCTGTAGATGGGTGGGGACCGACAGGCGGGCATTCTCGGTGGCCGTTCCAGTGCTGCGGAACTCTCTCCCTGCGGAGGAACTCTGAGCCCAAGCCTTCTTATGTTCTGCCACCAGTACAGTACAGATCTGGCTCTTCCGCCAGGCGTTGGGTGGAGGGAAGAGTAAAAGGGCGGGTTGGGGCGGGTGTTGATGCTTCATGCACACTATTTTACATTTTGTATTGTTTTTAAAGTTTTATACTAATTATTTATATGATTTCTTTGGTTTATATTTTAATTGTATTTTTACTATACAGTTGTGAGCCACCTCAAGCTAACTGAGGTAGGAGGGGTGGGACATAAATTTATAAAATAAATAAAATAAATAAATAAATAATAATAATTATTATTATTATTACAAATAGATTGCCTCCTTTCTTTTCTTCTATATCACACTTAATCTTCTTCAAAGCTAAGGGTGACCTCATATTCTGATCTACATCTCTGCTCCTCTCATTTCCTGCTGCTTTCTTCAACCGCATGATATGCAGTCCTCTTGGCATCTATTCTTATTTTTGTGCCCCAAATGGCTGCAACTCCTGCCCAGAATAAGTATGTTACGACACCATCCTCAAAGCACACATCTTCTAAAAAGCCGCCTCGATCTGTTCGCAGGAGGGGCAGGGTAGAAATTTATAAAATAAATATAAAAATAAGCCTACAATATGACACTAACTCAGCGGCGGGTGGTGGATTCCAAGGCTGGTGGGGTGCAGGGCGGGGCCAGAAGTGGGCGGGGCCTAGCCAACATTAGGCGGAGCCAGCAGCGCACATGCAAACACAGAGCGAGCAAAGCAAACCATCTTAAGCCAACAATATTATGTGAAGTCCTTAGCACACCATAAAAGCAGCAGCATTGAGTTCCACTTGTCCCCTGGACCCAAAAGATGAGACACAGTTGTAAGTTCTTGTAAAAACATTCATCACTGCTCTGTGATGTAGACATTTGATGGCCCCCAAACCCTGTCCTCAGCAGCCCTTTCCCCCCAAAACTCTCCTCGATACCTCCATCAGCCCCATCCCCCAAACCCTCCACAGATGACCCCAGCAGCCCCTTCCCCCAAACCCCCAGCAGCCCATTCCCCCAGATGCCCCTCCCCCCAAAATCCTCCCCCAGATGACCCTAGCAGACCCTTCCCCAGCATTCCCTCCTCCAAATGCCCCCTGCCAGACAACCCCAGCAGCCCCGTCTCTCCAAACCTCTCACCCATAATTACCTGTCTCTTATACACATCTAGATGTGTATAAGAGACAGCTGCCAGACAACCCCAGCAGCCCCGTCTCTCCAAACCTCTCACCCATGAGTACAGCTCCTTCCTTCCACCACCCCCCGTAGGTCTTACTCAGCTTTCAAGTTAGGCAGCAGGTGCTGGTGTGAAGCACAAAGTGAAGCAAGCAGGGATCTCTCTTTCCTCTCCTCCTTGCAATCCTTGGCAGGCAGGGGCAGCCAGCAAGGAAATGAGTGCGGCGGTGGTGCACTTGGCGTGCAGCGCTGCTGCGCATCCATCATGTGATGCCGGCCACCAGGAGGTGGCTGAGGATTGCCCAGCGCTCATCACACAACCCAGCCTGGGGGCAGGCTAGGGGTGGAGCCTCTCAAGCTGCCGCTGTGGAGGAGGGGAGTGTAGACCCGGCGCGACACAGCACTTACCTCCCCCCCCAGGTCCTCCAGGACAACATAATTACTGCTCAAAGTGTGTGGTTTTTTGCTGCGTTCTCTCAGTCTAGGGACCAAGCCCCACCTCCTGCCCTGCCCCTTAAACAAACAGAGAGCATGCTGCTCAGGGGGACAGCGCCCCACACATACTCTCTCAGAGTCTCATTGTGGCTCAGCTCGCATCATTAAAAGATGGGAGAGGTGGAGAAGGATGGTTTTGTTCTCTGCACATGTCTGAACATGCGGCTGAGCAGCTTGTGCACACAGCACAGAAACTGTAAGCCCCCGCTGCAGCTCTACATGGGAGCACACACAGCGGCTTTTACGAACTGGTGGGGGGAAAATCTGGGCCTGGAAGCCCTTGGGGTGAAGGTGGCATCTGCCCGCCCATTGAAAGAACCAAAACTGCACTACCTGAAATATTAAACAGATGACACAGTTGTAAGCACAAAATATAGTAATACTAAAAAGTGTATTTAAAATTTATGGAACTAAGAGTTGCAACTCACAGATCATTGCTCCATCACTTTTCTTTTGGGCTCACCTGAACTGGTTGTAGATAGGTTTATATAGAAAACTCTTCAGTGCATGGACCTTGCTTTTGTCCCACTTTCAGGGCTAGCACACTGTTGTTATACAAATACAAAAATAAAACCCAAGAGTGTGAGCTTTTTATTTCAAGACTATTTGTTCAAGTATTACACAGGCAGTGGGGCCAATCCCATGCCCCACGTATGTGTAAAGTGCGCACATCTCCACAGAGATTGCATTGTGCCACGCGAGACCTACGCGGATCCCACACAGGTCCCGCCTGGGATTGCAGCCAGAGAGTGTTGCCTTACCATTTCCCAATTTCCTGTAATGAAGACAAATGGTTTTTCAATTTTTTAAATTTATTCCAAGTTAAAACCCACATTTAAACACAGATTGCTTTTCAAACAACTTACTGTTCCCTGCTATTCTCCTAAAAAACCACCCACAATTTACAATTAAGTAACACTCCTACACAAATATAGTGACACTAGAATAGTATTGGTGTGGGATGTTTTTTTGGGGGGAGGGGGTATTTTAAAGTGTTTTTTTTGTAATTTATCAGCTGGAAAATTAGCACCATGTGACCAAGTACACTCTAGACCACCAATGGGCATGCACCACAGTTTGAGAACATCTGCCAAACCATGGGGTGCTAAGGGATTTTCTATAGGGCCTTATTTCTTTCACACTAAATTCTATACACTTTTCTCTAAAAGAATTTGAGAGGCCTTTTGTTCCCTAAAGCACTTGGGTAAAGCAAGAAGTTCTCCAGAAAACCTTAAAGTGAACATGAGTTATTTTTTATGGATTAAAATTAATTTATTTTTGATTCTTTCCTTGTTTTTTTATCTTGAATAATGGGTTGAAATATAGGATATTTTAGTTGACAAAAGAATCTATGCAGTCCTCTGAGCATAAATATGCAGGATACATTCCCAATTAGTTGCCTTCCAGTTGACTCCTATGGTGAAAATCCAGGCTCCACTGAAGCCAATGGCAACATTCTCCTTGCCTTAACTCCACCAGGATTCCACGCTTACTTTCATATCATTAGAAGTCCACGCATCCAAGCAACACAGGAGACAGGCTTTGGAATACATGGAAGCACTGGACTCAGAAAATCACACTGACCGGAATAATGGAAGCCAGATAAGCAGACATATCAAATCCACTTTGTGTGTGTGCACAAAATTACAATCACACAATCCACATGAATAGGTATGAAAGCACAGGAGTTGTTTTTTTCTACAGAGTAGTAAGACCATCACCAAAGTTTGTGGTTGATTGCCTACCCCGCCCCCTTTGCCCCCTCATCATCTTTTTTCAATATAATCTTGGTTGGCAGCATCAAGCTTCCCTGCAGTAAACAAAATTAAGCAAGAGACATTTGCTGTAGGTAAACAATCAAGAGTGCCAAACTAAAGTAGTTAAGCAACTTGTTTTAAACCATGAGAATGAAGTTTCAATTGCTTTTGATTCATTCCCTCCCAGCCCAGTACTCTTAATTCTAAAAATACCCCTTCAGAATATTGCAGTAGGGCTGATCTCTTGACCCAAGAGACTATGCTTGGTGATGAACTGTATTTTTTGATAGGATTACAATGTTTGATAAGAGAAGAGAACTATTGTTTATTCGAGACTTCAAGTTTCACATTGCTAAACAAGTTTCAGAATTTTGGTTTATTGCATGAGGAACCCTATACAGGCTCATTTTCTGGTGTAAATCCAATTTCCTTCATGATATGGAGGGGGAAATGGGAATGTCAAGAGCTATTCAGTCAAAAGAAAATGTTAAGTTTAAAGTTCTTCCAAAATTCTATGTAGGCTGCAAGAATATCTGTATTCCAATGCAGATACAGATTCCCATACAGATTCTCAGACTTGTACCCCTAAATATTTACAGTAAAATAAAGTAACAATTGACTCACAGAATTAATTATAAATATTACCACAGATAATCTAGTTATTCCTGTCCTAAAATCAAAAGTTTAACAAAGTACAAACCTGAGGTGAAATTTTGTCTGTACCACAAGAATTGGGGCATATTAATTTATTTTATGAGACTAGTTTGTGCGAAAATAGAAGTTTAATTTCTTGTTTGTAATTATTATTTGTTTTAAATATACGTTAGAAGAGGCCAGTAAAATCCATGTAAGCTGAAGTGGTAGCATGGAAAAAAATAACTGTGAATTAAAAGTATTCAGATGAGTTAGTAAGTTTAAATATTCACAGATATTTACATTCTAGATTCAGAGTGCAATTCACCTCCATACAAGTCAATGGGAGTTTAGCCAATGACTTCAATGGGAGCTGGATTGCGCTCTCAGTCAGTCAGAATATTTCCATAGCTCCCTTTACCGTCATATTTGAGTATCTTCTGAAAGCACATGGAGATATCGGTACAACACCTGTATGAGGTAAAGAGAGGGGTGACTGGGGCACAAAAGAAACTACTTGTCCTTGGCTGGCCTCAGGGTCGCAGAGGACGTCTGTTGGAAAGCAAGGGATTGAGACTGTCCAAGTTCCAATCTCATACCTAAAACAAACAAACCAAAACGGCCTCCCTATTTCTTTGCAGTAATTGATTCTTGGGAAAGAAGAAAGAGGGAGAAGATTGGTGATGGTAAAAGAATTGTACTGATTTTTGTGGTAAGCTACCTAACACAGTAGACAATAACACATATATACACAAGGCAATTTATGTCAGCGTACAGTATTTATTACCTTCTAATAATTTGATGTTGATTTTTTGAGATGACTAAATTATGAAATTAGCTTACATTTAAAAATACATACAGAGACTATAGGGTTAACATTACAGTAATATTTTTCTGATGTGCACTCAATCCAGATGCATGACTCATAATTAGAAGATACTGTACATTTTCCTCCATTTTACATAAGTTCATAAAACAATTTCTGAGAGTGGGGTGAAAGGAGGCAAACCATCACAATTTTTTAGTAGTTTTTAAACAAACAAAAAGCACCAGCTATATATTAAGTCAATATGTTTCTAATTTTGATTTACTTACAGTATACAGTTCTGCAATATATACAGCTGAAAAATGGTACAAGAGTGCCCTCTTGGTAACAAAAGAAACAGATAAGACATGTTAAAAAAAGTTAGACTGGAAAACACCACACCGATTCAGAGTGTTTCCAAAGCCAGTAAGAAAGGGCATGCATAATGTTTTCGTTATGAGAACATCATCAGCAGTCCACGAGAAATTCCTCTGCATGCTTCATATGAAGAGAAGATGGCCCAGTTATAAACCAAGGAGCTTTGTCTATCTTTTAGGCCTGTCTACGTCATCAATAGCAGCTAGGAGTTTCTGTCTTGCTTTTTTGTTGATGTGGGATCCGAGACAAACATTCACTAGATTAGTCAACTGTTTGGTGGAATATTCCTGGCCAAATAAAGCAGACCATTAAAAAAAACAAAAAACAACCCTCAGTCAAAATAAAAATAACCAGACAAAAAACAAGTTAAAATTCTATCAACTTTTCAAAATACAGAAGCTGTGCAGCCCAACCTGGCAGCTACCCCAACCAGGTCAGATTAATATTCATGGTTGTAAAGGCAGTTAAAGCCACAATCCACAAGCTACTTACTTCGGATTAACCCCTTCAAGGCCCTGTGGGACTACTCTGGAATAAGTAGCTTGTGGATCACAGCTCCAGTTTTTGCTACATGGCAGATTACAGTGGAAAATGCTTACACTTTAGTAAAGTGTTGGACAGAAAGTAGCTCTGTAAATGCTTAAACATCTTAAGCCATTTAAAATGTGTTTTGCATTCTTTAGAAAAAATGCGAAACTGGATAAGCTTTAATACAATGGCAACAACTTTCTAAAGAAACAGTCACGACCAAATTAATGATCTTTTAACAAATCTGTGCCTTAGATTTTCAGATTCCCAATGAACTTCTACTTAATATTGTTACCTAACATTTTAAAATAAATTCATTTTGCTGTAAGATATAAAAGAAAAAAGTTATTGCAAATTTTTTTATTAATGTGAAAATTCTTAACACCTGTAAAAACATCTTATTTGCCAGAACTCCTTTATGCTTAACAGAATCCTGACTCTGGGCTCTGCCAGAGCATTCAACTGGGAATTATTTAACATAGGTCAAAAAAAGACAGCTCTTAAATTTTCTCATAGTTTAAGAAACAATAATGGAAACAATTTGAGAGATGGATTGCCTTATCCAAACAAAGCAAACTTCTAGTTGATTTTAAAGAAATCCCAAACCACAGATTCAATGTATCATTTGAAAGACTTTTCATTTTAGCAGTGTGCAGCTCAAAACATGCTTATTATTATTATTTATTAATGTAGCACCTCAGTGTAGTAGGTATTTTCAAAACCAACCAACGACTTATCTAACACAGCTGTTTAGGTTCTGGCACAAGATTTTTTTGAAGAGAAACTACTATGCTTATTTTGTCCTTTTGGCTTTATAACCTAGCTTTAAAACATTTGCAAAAGCAGAGGCTAAAATGTACAGCTTAATTTTAGACCTCCGTTTGGATGAATAATTGATGCCCTTTAGTGTCCGCCAGGCTATATCTTCCTCCATCAAGGCATGGAGGGTGCAAGTGGGAAGAGCTTAACAGAGTTCTGGCTTATCTAATTCATTACATTTCCAAAGCTCCAGCAGCAGTATGTGATGTCCTCTTCTGATTAATACCAGCCTTGTACTTCCTCTGGATATCGCCTCTCAAAATGCTCCACCAATTTATGGCCATTTTACTACATTTCTGATTTTAGTTTCGTTTGTAGTTTGCAAATTCTTTTCCAGAATTGTGGATGACTTTTTTATTTTCAAAATAATGGTACCTTTCTAGTATTTGGATCATACTTATATATGATTTTGCACCTTCAGTAAAGACTGATGCACTACATGAATGAGTTATTCATGAAGAAGTAGTCTTTGCTTGAAACTTCTCTCGAGTGGATTATGTTCAGGAAGTGTTCTGCTGGCACTCAGTGATACAGCCAGTTCATTACAGGATACAGCAAGAAAACTGTGCTGCCTCAGAAAGACTGCAGTGTAAAGACACGTCCCCTTCGCCGCCAAAATGGCGGCAACAGGGCATTTGTTGCACCCCTCCCCCAAGTGGGGGGAGGCACAGAGTGGGGCCATGGTAGAGAGGCTTTTTAGAAAGGGTTGCTGGCGGCCACCATCCCGGGGCGCAGGCGCACGGACGGTGCTGCGTGGGGATTTGGAGGCCCGCCCCCTTTAGGAAGGGCGGACCTCCGGAGAGCCGCGTGAGAACGGCATTCCAAGGGTGGTGGCCGAACAGTCAGCAGCAACGTGCCTTGCTGCTGAGTTTTCAGGCCCCGTCGTTGATACTATTTGTTAGCATGGGGAGAGTGCGGAAGAAAGGTGACGGGGGGAAAAAGAAGACAGCGGTGGCGAGCAGAGACCGGGCGTGGGAAGGGGAGATGAACCACAGCGATGAGGTACCGGCGGAAGGAGAGGCCCCTCCCACCAGAGCCATCATGCTCGCCCATGGGTGTAGCTGTCGGGGGAACCTGAGGGGCTGAAGTGGGGAATAACCCCTCTCCAACTCAACAGGGAGTGCACGGGGGGGGGGGGGGGGTGTAGGGTGGTGACACCCCCAGCGTGGTATCGGACAGAGAAGCCCACAGGGGGTCCTAATGGATCGTGCAGGCCGCTGCGCGGGGAGCTAGTGAGGGCCAGGGGGTGGGTCGGCCCCCCCTCCACAGGGCTTCAACAGGGAGCAAGGGGATGAAGCAACCACAGCGGGAGCAGCTGGGGGAGCCCCAAGCCAAGGGGCTGGCATGGGCCCGTTGTTACAGGCCCTTTACACAGGGGGACTGCCCCAGTGCTGGAAGGTGTGGAGCAGGAAAGGGGCCCTAGTGACCCATATGGAGTACCAGGGCTGGTACAGTACCAGCATTGGGGGGTCACCAGGCCTGCTCCGCTGGCACTGGGACCAGCCCCTGAGATGGACAACCAGGGTGGGGGACCCGGGGGGTCCGGAGAGCCCTTGTCTTCTTACAGAGACGGACTGCTCCTGGCAAGTAGGAGACGGGTCATGAAGCCGGAAATCCTGGCCGAACCAACAGATGAGGAGATGTGGCAAAGGATCCTAGCAGTTGAGAGGAAGTTGCAGCGGGGCAGCGCGCAAGCAATTGATCCAGCAGGGCAGAGCGTAAGGTGAGTTGGTCAGCCAGCCTGGAGTGGCCAGGGGGAATGGAGAAGTGAGAGGATTGGAGCAGCAGTTTGGGGACCAAAGGGGGGGGTGATCTCGAGTCCAGGACAAGGTGGGGGGAGCGCGTCTTCCCCATATGGGGCTGCAGGGGATGCGGCCACGGGACAGAATGTGGGGGGCGACACAGGGATCCCAGCTGTCACATCTATCGGGTAGATGCAGCCGAGCGGCGTGCCGATTTCAACACGGGTGTTCCAATTGTGGGACACAGTTGTTGTATTTGAATGGGGCATGCTGACCGTTGCTCTGAACCTGGTTCGCGGGGCAGAACTAGGGACTGGGATGAGTGGTCAAGGGCAAGTGGCGGTGGCCAGGGGCAGCGAAGGTCCTGCCATTACTGGGGAAAAAACAGATCAGTCTGGCACGGTACCGGCGTTGCAGCCAGCAAGTCGCCCTCCCCCAGGGGGGGCTAGCTTGAGTGCGACGGCCCCATTCGGGACTCATTTACCCCAAAGCACAAAGGACAAGATATTAAAGGGGGAATATGTTGATCTCTATGCCCTTTTGTCCAGTGATCCAATACTGGATCACTCGGAGTCAGAGGACAGCAAGACAAAGAAAAGTTCAGATGCCCTAAGGCAGACCGGAACTGGTCAAACTGGACAGCAGCATTTGCGGTATACATGAGGGTGATACTGCAAGCTGATCCTGGAAGAGGACTAGAGCTACACAAATATGCGGACGTAGTTCGGAGGGCCTACGGAACGGGACCAGCGGGAGCATGGCTGCGCTATGACGAAGCATTTCGTCGTAGGGCAGCAATAATGCCCGGGCTCCGCTGGGACGTTCATGCACCTGACTTATGATTGGAATGCATGATAGATGCGACTAGCTTGCCCCTATCTGATAGTGGTCACGCCTTGGTAGGACAGGGTGTGGCACCGGCGAATGAACCATTTCGTGGAGAAAGCCGCAGGGGGGCCCAAGGGGGCCCCGGCCCATGTTGGGAATACAACAGGGCGGGTAGATGCAGTTGAGCGGCGTGCCGATTTCGACACAGGTGTTCCAATTGTGGGGGAGGGCACACCGTATCTAACTGCTTCAAGCTTAAACAGAGGCGCGGCAAAGGTAGGTTCAGTCAAGGGGGAGGAAATGGAAAGGGAGGACAGGGACCCTCTGGGGGTACCCGCCCTTCAAAGGGGACCGACGCCCATCAGAAATGACCGCCTCGAAAGGGTCCTCAAGGGGCATCCGGATGGGAGACAGGAGAACTATGTGTTGGAAGGTTTTAGACAGGGTTTCCTCACCCCGACGGGCCCCGTTAAGCAGGATAGGGCAGTGGGCAACTTGAAATCCACAGTAGGAAGGGATGATGTATTAAGAATGAAAATTGCAAAAGAAGTGGTGGAAGGTAGAGTGGCAAGCCCATTTGTAATCCCCCCCCCCATGGATAATCTAGTCGTGTCACCATTGGGAATTGTTCCAAAAAAGGCAGAAGTGGAATTCCGTATGATACACCACCTGTCCCATCCCCGTGGGGGTCAGTCAACGATGCAATTCCAAGGGAACTAGCAATGATCAGTTACGCATCATTCGACGTAGCGGTCAAAAAGGCAAAGGCCATGGGAAAGGGGACATTGATGGCGAAGTCCGATGTTAAATCAGCATTCCGCTTGCTACCAGTACACCCCAGCAGTTTCCATCTCCTGGGGTTCCAGTTCGAGGGACAGTACTATTACAATCGTGCCATGCCCATAGGATGCTCGATATCCTGTTCTGCGTTCAAACAATTTAGGTCTCTAATAGAGTGGGTTTTCAAGCAGAAATTGCAGGCGGGAGAGGTAACTAAATACTTAGATGATTTTTTTTATAATATGCCACCCCAGGGCTGGGGATTGTGCGGCTGCCTTGCAGGTGTTCCAAGAGGCAGCTATGGAATTAGGAGTATCATTAGCCCCGAAAAAAACAGAGGGACCTGCTACGAGAATCACCTATTTGGGTATTGAATTGGACACGGAGAGGAGGATGTCAAGGTTGCCCGTAGAGAAACTAGAGAGCATTAAGGATAAGATCAAAGAATGCATGGGAGCAAAAAAAAAATGACTGTTCGTTCACTACAATCGTTAGTAAGGAGCCTTAACTTTGCCTGCTGTGTGGTGGCACCAGGGAGAGCATTTTTGTCATGGCTGTATGGTAAACTGAAAGGAGAGCTCGCCCCTCACTATCGGGTAAGGGTCACCAGGGAGATGAGACAGGATTTAAGGGTATGGTTGAAATTCTTAGAAGGTTTTAACAGGGTTAGCTTCTGGAGAGAGCAGTGGCTCCTGCAGGCTGATTTACAGGTACAGTCAATTGCTGTGGGGGAGGCTGGCTTCAGCGTATACTTTAGAACATGGTGGTGTGCTGGCCCCTGGCCAGAAGACTGGCAAGTAACAGGGGTAACTACAGACCTCACGTTTTTGGAACTATTCCCGATTGTAATTGCAGTGTTGTTGTGGGCAGATCAGTTTGTCAATCGCGCAGTACTATTCTGGTGTGATAACCTGGCAGTGGTGCATGTAGTGAATACACTTGACAATGGCATAGCCGATGCCCTTTCTCGGTTCCAGATGGACCGGTTCCGAGAGCTGGCACCGGACGCCAGAGCCATCCCAGATCCGTTGCCACACGGGGTGTGGAGCCTTGGGAGTTAGAGCAGCAGAGCATCATGCAGGGATCCTTGGCCCCCAGAACTCAGGCTACGTATGGTAGGACAGTTCATGAGTTTCAGTCATTCAGGGTAGTGAAGGGTTCGGGGAATGGGTTCCCTATAAGTGAGCCTGAAGCCATCCAGTTTGCAATAGCACTCAGGGGAAGGGGTCTAGTGGTGGGCACCATAGCGGGAAAAATAGCAGCCTTGACCTTTGCCAATAAGATGTTGGGATACTCTTCCTTGAACAAAGGGTTTTACATTAAGCATATGCTGGAGAGTTGGGTCAGGACCCCTGCTGCCTCCAGAGTTGTAAGGGCACCTATAATGACAGCTATCTTTCTGAGGTTGGTTGGCTCCCTCCCAGGAATATGCTAGGATGCGTTCGAGGTACAGCTTTTTACCACAGCATATGCCATAACGTATTTTGGAGGCTTTAGGATCAGCAAGGTTGTGCCCAGGTCAATGGGGGATAGAACTAATCAGGCGTTAGAGATGGAGGATCTGGAATGGGCTCCTACCAGGTTGTGTATACGGCTCTGGTGGTTGAACTAGAGGAAGAGGGGCCACACCGTTGATCTGTTTCAGAGAAGCCCAAAGATTATATGTCTGGTGGAGCAGATGAGACACTATTTGGACATTCGACCTAGGTGCCAGGGGGTGTTATTCGTACACAAGGAAGGGGTGTATATGACAGGTTACCAGTTTACGGCACTCCTTCACACAGCAATAGAGAGGATTGGCCTACCCCCAAGGGAATTTGGATCACGTTCATTTATTAATTATTATTATTATTATTATTATTATTAACAAACTTTTATATAGCGCCAGCAGTGTACCTGGCACTTTACAAAGTAATAAAATAGACACGGTCCCTGCCCCTAGGGCTTACAATCTGAGAGACAGGAGATGGGGGAGAGACATAGGAAGGGGAACAGAGGGAGAGACAAGGGGTCTAACATTCATGAAGATGTGAGGTCTCAGGTGCACGTACTTGGCTTGGTTACGATGAGAATGACAGCAGGCAGGTCCATGTGGTAAGGATAAGGGTAAACGGACCATAGGTATAGGAAATAATGACTCATTTAGAATTGGGGCAGCCACCACAGCAGCCGCAGCAGGGTTATCAGAGGAGGCGATCAAAGCAGTAGGAAGATGGCAGTCAGAAGCATATAAGAAGTACATACGGCCTTATCATCACTAATAATTGATATTGTTTCCCGGTAGGATGAAGGGCCACCGGGACGACAAGAGGAGTTGTCTGGATCGTGGGTCACAGCCTTATTCATTGGGCAAGCAGAGCTGCTGCGAGGACCGTTCTGGGTTTTCAATTGGGAGTTGGTGACCAGGCCAGTATCAGGTGGATAGGGAGGAGCCGGATGTGGTGGAGTCAGCTCCTCCCAACATTGAAAGGACTGGGGCACTTGACTCCACCACAAATTCTAGTTATTCACCGAGGTGAAAATGATTTAACCGTTCGAAAAGGGGTTAATTTAGTAATTAGTATTAAAGAGGATTTGTTAGCAGTTAGGAATTGGATACAGAGAGTTCATATAGTGTGGACGAAACGAATCCCTAGAATAAAATGGGATAAAGCATGTAATCCGGGTAAGGTAGACAAAACTAGGAGGAACATCAATAGGGAGATATCCAAGTGGCTAAAAGGGCTGGGAGGTACTAACATCAGTCATTCAGGCATAGTGCATACACGGGCAGACTTGTACCGAGATGGTGGAGTCCATTTGTCCCAAGAAGGGAATGAGACGTACCTCTCAGCATTAGCTGGTCATATGGAGGTCCTGTTGAACTTATAGGCGATGGGTGTCAGGGCAGTTTGTTTCCGACTTCCCCTTAGTGGCAGGGGTCCAGTATGCTACGATAGGATAAATAGGTAGGGAATAGGATATTATGAGTCATCTCCTTAGGAGATAGGGAGGTGATACCTGGTGTAATGCAGGGCACAGCATGCACCTGGGTCATGGCCCTGGGAGTAGATGCCTTAGCCGGAGAGTAGGGGCAGGGACTGCCTTCGTACCCAGCGGGCACTTAACTCTTTACTCATACCCAGAGTTGGGTCTGCCCCCTTCGGCCATGGCCAGGGCGCTGTCGAAGGAGGGGATGTTTGCTGTTAGTTGTACTGCCACCGGAAGGCACTTCCAGGACAGTACTCAAGTTAATAAGTTATGTTATTTAGCTAGCATACTGGACCCAGATTGCTTGCACAATTTCCCACTGGCCTTTTCGAATTGATAATTGGTTAAATAAAGAGTGCAGCCAGTTTTAAATCCAACTAAAGTCTCTGTGTCTTATTGGGGTGCGTCGACAAATGCCCAGTGAGACCTAGCAGAGTGAGTTGTGTATATAATTTAATAACTGGTGTCAAGTTCAAATAACGTCTTGTAGTATTAGCAGGGACTTGTGTTCACTCCATTATCACCAATGGGGGAAAACACAATTAACATGGGTCGCTGGGTACTAGTCAGAGGAACTATTAAGAAATACTGTCTGTTCATAAATTCTCAAAAGACAAGCTCCTTGGGGTAAGGACCTGTCTATAACTATTGATTGCACAGTGCCAGGGAGCAGCATGGTTAGGCTGCTATACCTTTAAGAAGAATGGAGTGAGCTGGAAGTCACGCCCACTTTGGGGTATAAAGCCAGTGGAAGCAGGAAGTGGAGCTCAAAAGTCTTCCAGATGTCAAAGAGGCAATATCTCTGCCAGGGAGCTGAGGCTTGAAATGGAGCCTGGAGCTGAGGCCCTAGGAGAGAGGCCTGATTGTGGACAAGAAGCCAGATGGGGAGAAACCTGGAGTGTATCATGGACTGTGTTAACTGGCCAGAGGTTTGTTGCCTGGCTTGCTAAAGGAACTGTTGTATGTCTATGAATAAAGTGAAGCACTGAGCTAATTCCCAGGAGTGATTGTATTGATGGTGTGGATCTTGTGAGTACTCAACCCCTGGCAAGCCCATGCCTGCTACAGCCAGGTACACTGCTGGTGATAAATAAAATAATAATAATTTTTTTTAAAGGGTTGGGAAAGACCTATCAGTGGCTCCCCAAAACCTTTGTTTGGGATTAGCCCATTTTGAGATTTATATATAATCCTGTGACCCCAGACAGCAAGACATCCCATGTGTATCAAATATCAATTAGTATTGTAACCTCATCCATAGATGTGACCGTACTTGGGGTCCTGATTCACAGTTTGGACCTGCAATAGACTTCATGCCTGTGAAGGCTTGTCCTTAACCCGTACTAGCACATTGTTTGGGATAGTTTTAAATGACTCAAATGAAGGCATTTCCATCATTTCTTTTAGAACAGTTATAAAATTTAGCAGCCCCCAGTGATAATACAACTATAAAGACATGCTGTTGTGAGCCGCCCCGAGCTGCCTGTAGCAGGAGGGGCTGGATAATAAATTTAAACAAACAAACAAACAAATAAATAAATAAAAAGTCATTGTACAGAGAACATGTATATATGGAGATTGAAGGAAATGCACCATGAAGCATAGGAAGAACTTTTTAATTTTTATAAATGGGTATGTATTGCTATGTATTTGGAATTTACCATGGGAATTAATGGCTCCCAAGGTTTTGTTTTTGATTAAAAAAAATTGAGGTGAGTTTGGCAATCCATTTGCATGTTATACACACACACTGCACTACATAGTGCATACTTCTTAGAAGTGACCCTTTCACAATCAAACCCCACCTATTGCTATACAATAAAAGAAAGAACTAATAGTTGTTTCTTACCCTATGTTCCTTGATCCAGCGTTCCATGTCATTTTCAGTCAGGTAGTAGGCTTTAATATAGGTCTCCACAAATTCTTTATCAGGAATAGGTCGAATATCTGTGAGCTTTTCTAGTTTCATTAAAAACTGTTGGAAGTCTAGTTGCATCAAAGCACGTCCCTCATTGCTGCACTTTTTGACATTGGCATAACTAAGACAGGCAAACAAGTAAAAGTAAATGACTGAAAGAAAATAAACATCACCCCTGATGGTGACAATTTGCTAACTTTGCCCTTAAAACTCTAACAGATGTAATTATGGTACTACACTACCATCCAACAGTCTGTGCCCTCTTCCTTCCTGCTTCTCAAAAGTAACTCCTCCTGACTTCACGTACACAAACACTAAAGTGTCCTCCATTCAGTGAACAGGTTATAAACCCTTTGCTCCATGACCATCTTTTCTGCTATTAGTTTTGTCTTAAGCAGGGTGTCATTCTAGATAACATAGCCAGAAATCTCTACCTATACTGCTTCATCCTGGCAATGTCAGAGGTGCACCATGGGGAAAGGATGGCAGCCCAGTTACCTTCACCATCACTCTGTTGTATATGATCCAGCTTTTTGAAACGGGGCCTGCCTGTTGTTATTTACTACATTTAGTGCTCTGTGTAAAAGCATTTAAATGCCACCTGTCATTAGCGTATCTAGTTACATACACATTCAGCTTGGTTCCATTTTAGGTCCCAATTCTGCAATGAGCACCGTAAAAAAACCCTCTACTATGCATACACAGCTCTGCTGAAGTCAACCGAGCTTCATGAAGGTGCAGGGGTCCAAAATATGTCAATTGAAGGAGCTACTCCTTCAGTTAAATGAACCAATTTTTTTCTAATACAGACTTATTTATGGAAGATTAACATTATAGTCTCTCACTTACCCTTCTACAATAGTTCTATTGGCTAGTCGGATGCAATGCTCCCAAAGAATGTTTGACACGGGCAAAGGAATACGAACTCTTTTGGACACTTCATTAAGTCTCCTGTTAAACTGCTCAAATTCCTGATGAAAAATAAAGGAGCATAAACAAAATCTATTGTATTCTAAAAAGCACAATTTAGTGCATATAGGACACAGGACCCCTACCTCAAACCCTCCATAATATACAAAGCTGACAGCCAAATAATTTAATTTCCCCGTGGATCGCTTATGCTAATACTTAAACAACTTGAAAAACAAAATACCTACTTAAGCATGCTAACCAGAAAGTGTCTTAATCATCCAAGATGCCACTTCCACTAAAGGCTTCCTGTAACTATGAGGTCACTTTAAAAAAGTATAAGTATGGTTTTAGTCAACTTGCTTCAAGCACTGAAATTTGGAAGTTTTGATCCAGGTGTTATGAATGACTACATATCAGTAAAGTAACCTACTGAAAACATAATCTGCTTATGGTGATCCACTTATTTCCATATATTTGTGACACTTAAACTGCAAGAGCAGCAAGACAATTTAATTTTAGAAAGTACTCATATATGACTAACATCTAGGATTAATTTCTATCACTATGTAACTGAACTCAACTCTGGGGATATGATTACTGTTCAACTATAGATTTATATAGAAATAATTTATACAGACTTATCAAAATTTGTAAGCCACTATATGAAACTATTTTTAGTTGAATAATGTAGAGGCCAAAAATTGCATTAAAAGTGCCCTTATTCTTATCAACAATGAGGCTTCCAATACCTCAGTTCTTCTGTGTTTTATAGACGCTAATAGACTCCAGAACCTTAACCAAAAGATTCCTTCATAAGGTCCCAAGTGTTTAAGACTATAATAAACTGAACTTGTAAGCAAATACAATACAAAAAGCTGCTAAGATTCAGTCATTTTTCATTGCTACAGCACATTCTCACATAGGGAATCCATTTTATGATATGTTTGCTTAAACCAGAGGCTAGTTATTAGGGGTGGGACCCCGGGGCAATTACCGGATACCGGATTTACCGGTTTCCGGTTCTCAAAGAACCGGATTCTCGGATTAAATCCGGTATCCGGTACCGGTTTTATTTCATTGATTTCAATGGGGCACTGTGTCCCCATTGAAATCAATG